>CM035155.1:20477129-20747642 GCA_020205615.1 Panax quinquefolius
TTATTATTAATGAAATTTAATTTTCTCTATTTATTATTTTGAAATAGTAAGGGTTGATTTGATTAATGTGGATAGTTAGGGGTAAAATCATGAAATATTTCAAAATAAGCAGTGGTTATAAAATATTCATTGTTGTCGGGGAATATTAGTTTGGTGGTGGAATATTAAATGCTTTGTCGGGGAATATTAAATGCAACGACGGGTAGCGACCGTGTGTGGGCCCATGTGAGCGATTGGATGAAGAAAGCAATGAATATAAGTTGTTTAAAAATAGCGGCGTAGTTATTCTGAGATTATCTTGTTTAAAATACTAAATTGGTTAAAACACGATGCTTTGCGGTATTGCACGATTATTGATTCTTACGTGAAGGCCTTTACTTTCGATAATGGTTCTGATAATTCTTTATTCGATATATTTTATTGATTTAATAATTCTTTGCGTTGATATTTTATATTCTTTGTTGTTTGATAATTGTCATTACTACGATATTTTTCATTATCGAACAATAATTCATATTATCTGAATAATATTATTAGATAACATTATTGGCGATGTCTAGAAAGTTACATACAGGGAGGTTTGGTCACTAATTGCTTGGCGATGAGAGAGAAATTCTTATTGGAAGCCCCTGCTTTCACAGGAAGCTGCACAGGTTGTCGATATTGTGATTACATAATATTATTTGTGAATAATTAATTATTGATTCATATGATGAGAAAAATATTGATTTTATGTGGATATAGATGGAAAAATTTTAATGTGACAATTGTTGAAAATTGAAATTTTATCTTTTTACGATAAAATAATTCATTTAAATATATTATTATATTTTAATAATATAATAATGGTGATATTTTACAACGAATGTGGGATATATGAGTATCTGAGGAGGAAGAGTATTTTTGTTGCAATAAATGTTTAAAACATATTAAACATGTCGGTGGACCCCATTTATTGGTTGAAATTTGATTATAGCTTTGTAAAATCGCTTGGTTTGTGGATTTGGTCAATTTACATTTGGAATTTGGAAAAACTTTCTTACTGCAAAGTTGTAGAAATTGAATTTCCTATAAAAACTCATGAGATTCAAATTTTTTTCGATGAAAGGGCTATTTATTATGAATTATTGAAGTTAGAAACTCAAAATAATTGATTTTGGAAGTTTAAAATATTTAAAATTAAAAAAACGTTTTTGTTTACTTTTTCTGTGAATGTGTGTTGTGTTTGATGGCTGAATCAAATCAGATTCTAGGAAGGTGGGCGTAGAAATTTATATATATATATTATTATTTTATTAAATTTTACTGCTTTGGTGTTATTCTAGCGATTTCTATAAATATAGGGTCTTGGGTTAGAATTGAAAATCACACGAAAGCTGAAGTTTTCTCTCTATATATTATCGGCGTATTCTTGTGAGTATTTTGAGTATACTTTGAGTATTGTTATCTGATTGCAAGTTCAAGTCATAGCTTATATCAGGTATTTAAATTAGAAATCTTGATCTTTTTCGAGGTAAGGGATGTTATTTTTTTCTCGAATGATATTATTTCTTGATATCATTATCTTTGAAATATTGATTGAACTTTTATCAAATTTGGAACTTTTTCATGTATAGTTCTTATTCATGATTTCTTATTCACGATTCTTATTCACGAGTTATTCTTTTCTTATTCACGATTCTTATTCACGAGTTTATTAAGCGTGAAGCGTGAAGATGTTTTTTTGAATTTCTATCTTTTGGTGTCGATTCTTATTCACGTATCGACCTTATTCATTATCTGACCTTTATTCAATGAAAAATAAAATTTCTTTTTTTGTCCAAAATATCTATTACGGATACTAGCTTTGATTGTATCCATGTTTTGATCATTCTTGAATTTTACACCACTATGATTATTTTTGAGGTATTTTTTTGAACATGGATAAAACAAAATCTCCTTAATCCTTAATCCTTAATCCTTGTCATTTTGTTTCCTTTGGATTCGTTTCTTTTAAAAATATTTTTCATCATCCTCGATCTTAAATGATGATATTATTGAATATCTTTGGCACATAGTGCAAAGATGAATGATTTCTGAAGAATATCTTTGGCGTAGTGCAAAGATGAGCAGTGTTTAGATGAACATGACCAGTGATGAATATCTTTGGCTTTAGTGCAAAGATGAATATTTGATTCGGATGTATATTGATTGATGTTCTGAGGATAAAAGATGAGCGATGAACTTTTAAATTCATACATAGAAGATAGTAGTTTGCATTCTCTACTTAACTCTTACAATGAATTATTATTTTTCATTGCGAATATTGATTTAAAATTTGTTGTCTATTGTATTACATTAGATTTTTCCTGTTGAAGACTAACGATAATTTGTTGTATATTATCTTAGTCGTAATATTCTTTCTTGGGCTAGTTGAGCTCACCCTTTTCCTTTTTGTTCCATTTTTCTTCTCGGGGGCGAGAATATAGCGAGTGCAGTCGGGGTATGGAATGAAGGTTTTAGAGAGAGTTGTTTAGTAGTCCTCACCATTTTTGTAAAATAATGTATCGATAAATGTGATGAGGATTTATTTGAGTATAGATATTATGCAGAAGATAATATTTGTATTCAAACTCACAGATTTCTTGTTGTAATAATAAAGTTGTAGTTGTTTACATACCATGTATTGACAACTCGAGAATGGGTGATGTATACCTATTTTGGGGCGTCGCGTTGGTATCGAGCTTAGGATATGATCTCTGGCGGAGATCGGGGAATAGAACTAGGAGGAGAGGCGAGTAAATCCTTACTGGTGTGTCTACTAGCTTATTTTTTAGTTGGTCGATATATAAGGGATATTATGTGATATATTGATTTCCTTAATTAACCCTTGTTTTATGGCGATGTTTGAGAATGTCGTGAGAATATTATGATGGAAATGAGGCCAGTGGAGCGCTTTTTGTACTCTCTGTGACGAGGAGAGAACGTCAGCAAGTGTGATGTTCCTCTGTGAACAACACAGGCTGAAGCGAGATGATGAGCGAGGGGATGTTTAGAAGCTTTTTGCGATTCATGCAAAAATCGAGAGAGGAGACTTCGTGTTCAAAATCTGAGGAGAAATGATAGCAATTCACGGGTTGTCACGACCCAACGATTCGAAGTTGGGACCACGAAATTTAAGGAAAGCGGATCCGATCATGGCGGAAACATGGGTCAAACAAATTACAAGATATTCGATGTCTTGGGATGCGGAGAACGAAGGTTCCATTCGCCACCTTTATGTTAAAAGTGGCGAAGCGACTACTTGGTGGGAGTGCGTGAAGCGTACCCATCCGGTACTTTTCGGCGGCGTGTCTTGGGAAGCGTTTGAAACTATTTAATGACAAATACTTTCACGAAAGTGTTAAATCGTATGAAGGAAGTGGAGTTCATTGATTAGAACAAAACAACATGGCGGTGTCTCGATGCGAGGCAAAGTTTGCGAGTTATCGAGTTTGCACCTCATTTGGTGGAGAATGAGGAGCGTATGGCGCGGATGTTTCTTAGAGGTTTGAAACTTGGCGTCGTCGATATCTCATTTCTCGTAAATTTTCTCTCTATTGGATGTTGTAAGCAGAGGCTCGATTATTAGGCGAGATACTTGAGTATGGTTCGGCGAGGACCCTGACGAGGATCGTACGAGAGATAGCGATCAGCGAATAATGATAACCGGTGGAGAAAAAAAGCAGACGGACAAAAATGGTAACCACTACGGTGGTAATCATAGCCGTGAAAATAGAAAAAGCGAGTCGGGAGGAGATTTTAAAGAGGAGATTTAACAACGACCGTATGAAGGCAGCGGTCTTGGCGACAAGCGGTTCTAAGGGAGGAGAAACGACCACCGGTCGTATATTATAAATCACGGAAAAAAGAGGACATATCGATCAAAGCGCCCTGACAGATTCAAGGTATGCTATAATTGTGGAAAGGAAGGACATATAAACTCGAGATTATTATGCGATGGCGAAACCTAGTTCGGTGAGGGGACGGTGACTCGAAAAGCTGTCCCGAGAAAAGTCAAAGTCAGCGATTAGGGAAGGCGTTTGTTGTGGTTGGTCATAATCGAGAACCCAAGAGGAGGTGATCACGGGTAAAATATTTATAAATTCTTGCGAAGTTTATACCTTACTTGATCTGGTCTTTACCCATTCATTTATCTCTCTGCGTGTGCTCAGCGTTTAAACTTGACTCAGGAGAAATTAGACTTTGACTATCTGTGGAAACTCAGTTAGGAGAAACTTTCATCACATCCACATTTTTATAAATCTTGTTTGATTGAGTTGGCACCATCACCTTACACATTGACCTTATCTCTTTAAAGATACTTGCTTTTGATGTGATTTTAGGGATTGATTGGTTAACTACTCATCATACCAAAATTGATTGTTTTAAATAAGGTTGTTAGTTTTCATATTCTAACTTGACTGTTATGCAATTCAACAACTAAACCATTAAAATCAATCAACATCATATCTAATCATAAAAAAATATTCGTTTATTGAAAAAGCGGATGTCGAAACTTTCTTAGCCCATGTTATGGATTTGAATAAAGACACGTCAAATTTGAATAATATTCTGTTGTTATTGACTTTCTGGCGTATTTCTGAAGAACTTCCGATTCTACCCCGAGCGTGAAGTTGAATTCTTTATTGATCTTGAACTGATACAAAGCCCATTTCTAAAACCCATGTCGAATGGCTCTATTGAACTTGAGGAGTTAAAGGTCCAACTACTGAGGAATTGTTGGACATCGGTTTCATTAAATCTAGTACATCTCCTTGGGGTGCTCTGTTTTATTAAGTAAAGAAGAAAGGCGGGGAGTATCGACTTTAATATTGACTATCGGGGAATTGAACCATGTCACCATCGAGAATAGGTATCCTCTACCTCGTATTGATGACTTGTTTGACCCGATTCTGAGGGGCACAATTCTTTTCAAAAATCGATCTTAGATTACGGATATCATCGGTGAAGATTAGGCGAGGATATTCAAAGGCGCCTTTAGAACTTCGATATGGGCATTATGAATTCTTAGTCGTGTCTTTTGGATTGACTAATGCTCTATGACTTTCATGGATATGATGAGCCAAAGTATTCAAGGAATATTTGGATCGATTTGTTGTTGTCTTTATTGATGACATCCTCATATATTCAAAAGTCGTGAAGATCATGAGCACCGTTTGAAAATTTGGTACTCGAAAACCGTGAAAACAAACTATATGCCAAATTGAAGAAATCGAGTTACGGCTTGAGGAAGTAGCATTCCTTGGGCGCGTGGTGTCGAAACATGGAGTATCTGTTGATCGTGAAGATTGAAGCAATCTGAAGTTAGAACAACAAAAGTCGGTGGTAAAAATCGTAGCTTTTGGGCTTATTTGGTTATTATCGGAGATTAGTGGAAGGTTTTCTCGAATCGCTACTCCATTAACTTCGGCTAACTTCGGAAGGATACAAAATTCGTTTGGAGCGAAGAATCGAGAAGAGTTTCCAAGAGCTTAGAGGAGACTTATTTGGCTTTTGTTACAACAATATACCATCTGGTTTGGATGGATTTGTTATCTCTGACGATCTTGAGGAAAGGGTTAGGATGTGTTCTCATGCAGCGTGGGAAAGTCATAGCTTATGCCTCGCGACAACTTAAAAAGTATGAGAGGAATTATCCTACTCGTGATCTAGAGTTAGCGGCGATGATCGTTTTCATGTTAAAGATATGGAGCCTTATCTATATGGGGGAAAGTGGAGATATATTGAGACCGTAAAAAGCCTTAAATATTTCTTCACTCAAAAAGAACTCGACATCTGGCGGCGACGTTGGCTCGAGCTATTGAAGACTCGACCACCACTATTGATACCATCACGGAAAAAGCGAGCGTGGTAGGTGGCGGCGTTGAGTAGAAGATCGTATCTGAGGAGCAGTGCGATGATGTCAAGTATCTGGCGTAGAGCCCGACTTTAATAGAAAAAGTTAAGGTTGCTCGAGCCAGCAGGCCGGGTCGATCGTATGAAGAAGAAAATCTGAAGGAGCTATTAGGAGCGAGAATTGATGAAGAAGGAATACTTGAGTCCACTCTGAACTTTGTGTTCTAACGACTACGATTTGAAGTCTGAGATTATGATGGAGGCACCTGATACACCATTTTGCAATCCATCACGGAAATACTAAAATGTATAATGATCTTGACATACATTTTGGTGGAACAATATGAAGAGAGAGATTGCAAAGTTTATCTCGATGTGTTTAACTTGTCGGCGTGTAAAGGCGGAGCATCTAGTACCTAAGGGTCCGTTGCAACCACTTGAGATTAGAAATGGAAGTGGGAACACATTACCATGGATTTAGTTTCTGGGGTCTTCCTACGGTTTCTCGAGGCATCAATCTTATTTGGGTTATTGTTGATAGATTAACCAAGTCTGCTCATTTCTTGCCGTCTCTGGAGACTTATTCCTTGAGCGTCTTGCTAGTATATACGTGAATGAGATTGTGAGGTTGCATGGCATGCACGTATCCATAGTTTGGGATCGTGACCCAAGATTCACTTCAAGATTTTGGGTTAGCTTGCAAAAAAGCTATGAGCGCGGTTTGCGATTTATTGACATACCATCCCCTCGAAGCGGACGAACAATCGAAGAGGGACTATTCAAACTCTTGAAGATTTATTAAAGACTACATGTCCTAGACTTGAGGCGGTTAGGATAAGTATTTACCATTGGTGGAATTCTCCTACACAACGATTATCGAGCAAGTATAGGTGTGGCTCCATTTGAAGCATTATATGGGCCGAAAGTGTAGCTCTCGATATGTTGGGATGAGGTGGGTGAAGCAACATTGTTGGGACCCGGAGTTGAATGCGTATGACTACGGAAAAAAGATCGAAATGATTAACAGCGTATACAAAGCGGCACAAGATCGACAAAAGAGTTATCACGGATCTTCATCGAAAGGGCGTGGAATTTAGTGTAGGGGATCATGTATTGTTGCGAGTTGCTCCATGGAAGGGAGTTATTCTGAAGATTTGGGAAGAGAGGAAAGCTCGATCCACGATTTATTGGTCCATTTCAAATTCTTGGCCAGTAGGAAATGTAGCTTTATAGACTTGCGTTACCTCAAGTATGTCTCTACGTGTTCATAATGTGTTTCACATGTATCGTACTTAAATAAATATGTGAAAGACCGAACCACGTTATAGAGTTAGAGCCAGGACGAGATAGCAGAAGACTTAGCGTGTGAGGAGGTACTGTCGAAGATCTTGGATAGGAAGGAGCATGTCCTACTGCATGAAAGGTCATACCACAAGTTAAAGTTTTGTGGAGGAATCATCTTATAGAGAAATGACACAGGGAATTGGAAGCGGAAATGAAAGCGAGTATCCTCACCTTTTGAAACACACGAATGCGTCGTCGTCGATTTAGAGGGCGAAATTTCATAAGGAGGGAGGTTGTAAGACCCCACTTATTATTAATGAAATTTAATTTTCTCTGTTATTATTTTTTGAAAGTAAAGGTTGATTTGATTAATGTGGATAGTTAGGGGTAAAATCATGAAATATTTCAAAATAAGCAGTGGTTATAAAATATTCATTGTTGTTAGGGAATATTAGTTTGGTGGTGGAATATTAAATGCTTGTCGGGGAATATTAAATGCGATGGTAGCGACCGTGTGTGGGCCCATGTGAGCGATTGGATGAAAGCAAGCGAAATATAAGTTGTTTAAAAATAACAGGCGTAGTTATTCTGCAGTTTATCTTTGTTAAAATACTAAATTGGTTAAAACACGATAGCACGCGTTATTGCACGATTATTGATTCTTACGTGAAAGCCTTTACTTTCGATAATGGTTACGATAATTCTTTATTCGATATTTTATTGATTTAATAATTCTTTGCGTTGATATTTTATATTCTTTGTTGTTTGATAATTGTCATTACTGCGATATTTTTCATTATCGAAGCAATAATTCATATTATCTGAATAATATTATTAGATAACATTATTGGCGATGTCTAGAAAGTTACATCTAAGGAGAGGTTTGGTCACTAATTGCGGCGCCCGATGAAGGAGAAATTCTTATTGGAAAGCCCCTGCTTTCTGAGGAGCTGCACAGTTGTCGATATTGTGATTACGTAATATTATTTGTGAATAATTAATTATTGATTCATATGATGAGAAAATATTGATTTTATGTGGATATAGATGGAAAAAATTTTAATGTGACAATTGTTGAAAATTGAAATTTTATCTTTTTACGATAAAATAATTCATTTAAATATATTATTATATTTTAATAATATAATAATGGTGATATTTTACAACGAATGTGGGATATATGAGTATCTGAGGAGGAAGAAGTATTTTTGTTTGCAATAAATGTTTAAAACATATTAAACATGTAAATTGGACCCCATTTATTGGTGAAATTTGATTATAGCTTTAAAAATCGCTTGTTTGTGGATTTGGTCAATTTCTATTTGGAATTTGGAAAAACTTTCTTACTTACGCAAAGTTGTAGAAATTGAATTTCCTATAAAAACTCATGAGATTCAATTTTTTGATAAAGGGCTATTTATTATGAATTATTGAAGTTAGAAGCTCAAAATAATTGATTTTTGGAAGTTTAAAATATTTTAAATTAGAAAAACGTTTTTTTTGTTTTGTGATGTGGCATGTGTTTGATGGCTGAAAATTCAGATTCTAGGCATGTGTAGTAGAAATTTATATATATATATTATTATTTTATTAAATTTTACTTTTACTTTTGGTGTTACTAGCGATTTCTATAAATAGGGTCTTGGGTTAGAATTGAAAATCACACGAAGCTGAAGTTTTCTCTCTCTATATTATCGGCGTATTCTTGTGAGTATTTTGAGTATACTTTGAGTATTGTTAGGCGGTCTGAGTTCAGTTTCCTTATTTATATCAAATTATTTTATTTAAAATCTTGATCTTTTGAGGTAAGGGATTTATTTTTTTCGTAATGATATTATTTCTTGATATCATTATCTTTGAAATATTGATTGGAACTTTTTATCAAATTTGGAACTTTTTCATGGTGTTATTCATGAGTTCTTATTCACGATTCTTATTCATTAGATTCTTATTCACGAGTTCTTATTCTTTATTCAATGAAGCGTGAAGATGTTTTTTGGGAATTTCTATCTTTTGGTGTAGAGATTCTTATTCATTCACGTATCTGGCTTATTCACGTATCTCGAAAATATAAAAATTTTCTTTTTTGTCCAAAATATCTATTACGGATACTAGCTTTGATTGTATCCATGTTTTGATCATTCTTGAATTTTACACCACTATATGATTATTTTTGAGGTATTTTTGAACATGGATAAAACAAAAATGCTGAATCCTTAATCCTTAATCCTTGTCATTTTGTTTCCTTTGGATTCGTTTCTTTAAAAATATTTTTCATCATCCTCGGTCTTAAATGATGATATTATTGAATATCTTTGGCACATGTAGTGCAAGATGAATGATTTCGAAGAATATCTTTGGCCGTAGTGCAAAGATGAGCAGTGTTTAGATGAACATGACCCGGTGATGAATATCTTTGGCACATGTAGTGCAAAGATGAATATTTGATTCGGATGTATATTGATTGATGTTACGGGGATAAAAGATGAGCGATGAACTTTTAAATTCATACATAGAAGATAGTAGTTTGCATTCTCTACTTAACTCTTTACAATGAATTATTATTTCCATTGCGAATATTGATTTAAAATTTGTTGTCTATTGTATTACATTAGATTTTTCTGTTGAAGACTAACGATAATTTGTTGTATATTATCTTAGTCGTAATATTCTTCTTTGGGCTAGTTGAGCTCACCCTTTTCCTTTTTGTTCCATTTTTCTTCTCGGGAGGCGAGAATATAGCGAGTGCAGTGAGGGTATGGAATGAAGGTTTTAGAAAGAATTGTTTAGTAGTCTCTCACCATTTTGTAAAATAATGTATCGATAAATGTGATGAGGATTTATTTGAGTATAGATATTATACAGAAGATAGATAATATTTGTAATAATATTTTGTTTTGAACTCACAGTTTCTTGTTGTAATAATAAAGTTGTAGTTGTTTACGTACCATGTATTGACAACTTCGAAATGGGTGATGTACTACTAATTTCATGGAGTATAGAAGTCAAAGTTTTAACCAACTAGGTATAATAAAGAATGGAATAACAAAAGAAATCACCAAATGCATGCGATTACTTGATGTAGACGAGTTATTCCAACGAATAATAATAACGGAACCAGTCGGTGAAATTCACACATTTACGGGATGATCCAATGAGAATAATAAATCTTTGAATAATAAACAATGGAACTGAGTCCCGTAAAACACACGAACGGATATTCCAGCAAGTAATAATAAATGCGAATAATAAACAATGGAACCAGTCCGGTGTAAAACACATGCACAAGATATTCCAATGTAATAATAAAGAATGGAATAATGAAGAAGAAGATCACCAAGTATAGGGATTCAGCAGATACTGAGTTATTCAAACGAATAAATAAGAATGGAATAATATAAGGATTTCACCAAGTATAGGGTATGCCACGTATCAAAAGGTTATGTATAGGTATGCCACTTTTATAGGTTATTCCAACGTAATAATAATGAATGGAATAACGAAGTTTTCTTCATGAATAAGAAAAATAACACCCCTTACTGCAGTGATAACAACAAATAATATCCCTTACAGTACAACAAAATAATACCTCTTACCGTAAAAGACACCGGATATCAAAGTAGTGAAGTGCCGAATACTCTTCTTCTTTCTCTATATAGATTTTCTCTCTATAGCTTCTCTCTATAATTTCTCTCTCTAGAGTTTCAAAATTAAATAAGAAAATAATGAAGGAATGAGCTTCATTTATAGGAAAATAGAATGCATAGTAATTAATCTATGAGCGGTCCAGATTGATTTACTTTAAATCGACGGTCCATATTTAAAAGCAAAATCTTTTAAATAAAATATCATATATTCTATTTATATAAAAACATTTTACTATGCAAACCTTTATGCAATACTATGCAAAACACTATCAAAAATACTATACAACACTATGCATAATAAAATATAATATATTACATTTATAGAATAACTTTAATAAAGTATTCATTTTTATATAAAAAGATGTTTACATTTTATTACGTTAATAATAATGAATAAAAAACAAAGCGTCATTATCGCTATAATAATTCATATTATTAATCGACGATAATGGAATCAAACCGAGTGACTTCTCACATAAGCATCAATAATCAATACCGTGTATTTACTTATGTAACCACAACGTATTCTTATTACTTTTACTACAAGAGTAGTTCAAATGATGTCAACCAGTAAAACTTCCGCCGTTATTTTAATAAAATATTTTTGTCGTTTTCTCGATCAATCCGATAATAATTACATTTATGGGGTCCACCAATGATTGAGCTGTATGCGAATATTCCCACTTAAACCTAATATTCTGAGACCAATCGAATATAATATAACCACTTGCATACTTTGCAAAATTTATAAATACTACCCACAACTATAATATTATCTCAAATTCACACTATAATATTAAAAATTATTTAACAAAATTTAAATCTTTATTGATAAAATCTGGGTCTCACAAAAGATATTCAATAATATCATCATTTAAAATCGAGGATGATGAAAATATTTTTAAAGAAACGAATCCGATTGAAACAAAATGACAAGGATTAAGGATTAAGGATTAGTACTTTGTTTTATCCATGTTCAAAAATACCTCAAAATAATCATAGTGGTGTAAAATTCAAGAATGATCAAAATATGGATACAATCAAAGCTAGTATCCGAATAGATATTTTGGACAAAAAGAAGAAATTTTATTTTTAATGAATAGTGTAGTCATATATCGTGAATAGTCCAGATATCGTGAATAGTAACCGACACCAAAAGATAGAAATTTCCCAAAAACATCTTCACGCTTCATAAATACTGTGAATAGTAACTTCGTGAATAAGAATCATGAATAGTAACTGAATAGTAACTCATGAATAGTAACTCGTGAATAATAACTCATGAATAGTAACCCCATACATGGAAAAAGTTCCAAATTTGATAAAAAGTTCCAACCAATATTTCAAAGTAATGATATTGAAGAAATAATATCATCACGAGAAAGAAAATAACATCCCTTACCTCGAAAGATTAGTACTTCTAATTTGGAATCTAAGATTATAGTCTTTGAAGGGAACTTGCAAATCTAACAATACTCAAAGTATACTCACAAGAATACGCTCAATATATCGAGAGAAATAGAGAGAAACTTGGGTTTACGGTGTGTTTTTCAATTCTAACCTAAGCACCACTATTTATAGGAAAATGCTTAGAACACCAAAAAAGAAAATTGAATATAATATTAATATATTTTTCACATTTTCTTTAGCCCACCTTAGACAACTGATCTCAGCCCATTTGAATCACATGAGGCCAACTTAGTTGCAAAAAACGTTTTTCTCAAAACAATTAACTAAAACTCCCAAAATTAATTATTTGAACTTGAACTTCAATAATTCATAATAAATAGTCCTTTTATCAGAAAATTCAAATCTTAGGTTTTTATAGAAAATTCAATTCTCTACAACTTTGCAGAAGAAAGTTTTTCCGAATTCCAAACGAAATTGACCAAAATCCACAAACAGGCGATTTTACAAGCTATAATCAAATTTCGATCGATAAATGGGGTCCATTGACATGTTTAATATGTTTTAAATATTTATTGCAACAAAAATACTCTTCCTCCTCGTATACTCATATATCCCACATTCTTTGTAAAAATATCACTATTATTATATTATTATAATATAATAATATATTTAAATAAAATATTTTATCGAGAAAAGATAAAATTTCAATTTTCAACAATTGTCACATTAAAAATTTTCTCCATCTATATCCACATAAAATCAATATTTTCCTTATCATATGAATCAATAATTAATTATTCACAAATAATATTACAAAATCACATATTGACAACGAGACGGTTTCCTTGGGAAGAGGGGGCTTTCGAATAAGAATTTCTCTTCTTGGCGGCGTAATTAGGTGACCAAACCCTCTCCTTGAACAAAACTTTCTAGACATTGCCAATAATGTTATCTAATAATATTATTCGAGATAATATGAATTATTGCTTCGATAATGAAAAAATACCGTGTAATGACAATTATTGAAACAACAATAATATAAAATATCAACGCAACAATTATTAAATCGATAAAATCTTGAGCGATAATTCACGTAACCATTATTGAGTAGTGCCTTCTTCACGTAAGAATCAATAATTGGTGCAATACTGCATGTCTTCTTGTGTTTTAACCACCGAGTATTTTAAAAAGATAATTGTGTAATAACTACTGCCGTTATTTTTAAACAACTTATATTTGTCGTTTTCTTCATCCATAAACTTTCAGATTATGGGGCCCACACATGGTAGCATTTGTGTCGTCGTACGAATATTCCCCGACAGTCTTTAATATTCCACGACCAAACGAATATTCCCAAACAACAATGAATATTTTATAACCACTTGCTTATTTTGAAATATTTGCGTATTTTACCCTAACTATCCACATTAATCAAATCAACCCTTACTATTTCAAAATAATAAATAGAAAATTAAATTTCATTAATAATAAGTTGGGGTCTTACATCGAATGGCTCTATTGAACTTGAGTTAAAAATTCAACTATAAATTTGGTACTGAGCCTTTATCTAGTGACTTCCTTTGTGGAATGCACAAAAGCTTTACTCTCCGTGTAGGGACACCATATTAGATGCGATAGTAAAGCGATAGGTGTCATTGTAACGTCTTATCCAAGGTTGGGATATGAGTCACAATTGAGAACAACCTAAGTCGGTAATCGAAATACGTAGCTTTCAGGCTTAGTTGGTTATTATCGGAGATTCGTTGAAGGATATTCTCGAATCGCTATTCCATTAACGCAACTTGACTCGTAGAGATACAAAATTCAAATGGAGCAAAGAATGTGGGAAGAGCTTCGAAGAACTCAAGAGGAGACTCATTTCAGCACATGTTCTGACCATGCCATCCTGGAAAAGCGAACGTGGTAGCTGACGTGTTGAGTAGAAGATCGTTATCTGAATCGAGTACGATATTGTCAAAGACTAATTTAGTATAATTTACAAATAATAGAGATGGAGATGAAAACTCTAGGTACCCACGTGATGATATACTGAGTATAATCGACTTTAATCGATAAAGTTAAAATTTGTTCAAGCTACACACGGGTGATGAATTTGAAGAAGGAGGTGCAAGAAGTTGTTATTTCAAAAGCAAGAATCGGTGAGGTGAGGAAAGCTCAAATCTTGATTTATTAATCCATTTGAAATTCTCGATCGAATAGGAATCTGTGCTTTATAGACTCGTTTTACCGCCAAGTATGACGCATGTTCATAACGTTTTTCACGTGTCGATGTTACGTAAATATGTGGACGACCGAACTACGTCGTTGAGTTAAAAGCCAGGACGAGATAGCGAAGACTTAACATACGAGGAGGTACTGTCAAGATCTTGGATAGGAAGAACATGTCCTATGTCACGGGTTATACCACAAGTTAAGGTTTTGTGGAGAAACCATGCTATTGAGGAAATGACACGGGAGTTGGAAGCGGAAATTAAAGCGAGGTATTCTCATCTTTTGAAACACACAGTATCGTCGTCAATTTCGAGGACGAAATTTCATAAGGAGGGAGGTTGTAAGACCCCAAATTATTAATAAATGAAATTTATTTTCCTCTATTTATTATTTTGAAATAGTAAGGGTTGATTTGATTAATGTGGATAGTTATGGGTAAAATCACGAATATTTCAAATAAGCAAGTGGTTATAAAATATTCATTATTGTCCGGGGAATATTCGTTTGGTTGTGGAATATTAAATCTTTGTCGGGAATATTCTTATGACCCAGTGCAGTCTTTTGTGGGCCCCATAACTGGAAGCGATTGGATGAAGAAAACGAAAATATAAGTTGTTTATAAATAACGGCGTAGTTATTACAGTTATCTTGTTGGAATACCCGGTGGTTAAAACACACTAATATCTGGCGTTGTTGAAAGAAGAGCACACGGTATTGCACCAATTATTGATTCTTACATAAGAAGGCACTACTCGATAATTGTTACGATAATTACTTATTCGCTCAAGATTATTTTATTTTATTGATTCAATAATTGCTTTGCATTGATATTTTATATTATTGTTATTTAAATAAATTGTCATTACATAGTATTTTCCATTATCGAACAATAATTCATATTTTACGAATAATATTATTGGATAACATTATTAGCGATGTCTAGAAAGTTACGTATAAGGAGGCTTGGTCACCTAATCAATTGCGGCGCCATGAGGAGAGATCCTTATTGAAAGCCCCCTTTTCCGGAACTACTGGGTTGCCGATCTTGTGATTCTGTAATATTATTTGTGAATAATTAATTATTGATTTATATGATAAGGAAAATGTGACGCCCCCAAAATTAGGTATACGTCACCCATCTTGGGTCTCCACTTACATGGTACATAAATTCAAATACAAACTTAATTATACATACGTAGGTGTAACATACGATAATACATAAACGAGAGTTCTAATAGGAATATTGTCATTTAGACAATATCCATATTCAAGGAGTCCTCGTTACATTTATTGTCACACTATTTAACGAGAATGGTGAGGACTACTAATGCTATCTTGGGACCATCACTCTTTTCCCAGACTCGTCCCGGCTATATTCTCATTTCACGAAGAGAAGGTGAAAGAAAGGGTGAGCTCAAACTAGCCCGAGAAGAAATATTATGACTAAGATAATGCGAATAAATTATCAATAGTCTTCAACAATGTTAAACCGATAAAATACAATGAACAACCATTTAATCTAGATGAATATCTGATCCATTAAAAAGTTAAGTAGAGAATAAAGTCTACTATCTTTTATAATTTAAAAGGTTTTCATCAATTTTATCATTTGAGACTCGAATTTTAATGAATAAACCACAATATTTAATCATCCTCCGCATTACACGGTCCAAGGATTTTCATCAAATTATCAATGGTCAAGACTATCTTAGAATCACCCCGGTCATAATCATACCAAAAACTATCCATCATTGCATTACGAATACTTTGAGGACTTTTATCACATCATTTATAACAAGCCATGATTATCTTAGAATGATCCACGATCATAATCATACTAAGTTCATCTATGCACGTAAGGCAAAGATAACATAATATAACATGAGGATGATGACAATGACTTAATAATTTAATAAAACAAGTTCAAGAATTAATTTATCCAAGAACCAATAACGTCCAAGTTGTCAACATGATACTTCTTTGTAGAGTAAAATTCAAGAATGCTCGGGAAGAATATTTCCATGAAAAGATCTTGGATGAAACGCAAATATCGAGGATATTCTACGATTTCATGGAGTATAGAAGTCAAAGTTTTAACCAACCGGGTATAATAAAGAATGGAATAACAAAAGAAATCACCATGCATGCGGTATTGCCGCGCATAGAGCGAGTTATTCCAACGTAATAATAATAACGAAACGGTCGGTGAAATTCACAATCAAGCGGGATGATCCAACGAATAATAAATATGGAACCGCATCCGGGTGTAAAACACACGATAGGATATTCCAACGAGAATGATAAAGATTTTAACCAGTCCCGGTGTAAAACACACGTACATGATGTTCCAAATGAAATAATAGAAGAATGTCACCAAGTATAGGGTATGCCACGTATCTGATTATGTATAGGGTATCTGCGTATCTGAGTTATTCAATGAAATAATAAAGAATGGAATAACGGAGGGGATTTCACCAAGTATAGGGTATGTCACATATACGAGTTATTCCAATGAATAATAAAGAATGGAATAACGAAGTTCTCTTCATGAATAAGAAAGAATAACACCCCTTACAGTACAACAAATAATACCCCTTACCGTAAAAAGACAATTTGGATATCAAAGTAGTGAAGTACCGAATACTCTTCTTCTTTCTCTCTATAGATTTTCTCTCTATAGCTTCTCTCTATAATTTCTCTCTCTGAGAGTTTCAAAGGTGAATTTGTAAGAAAATAATGAAGGAATGAGCTTATTTATAGGAAAATAGAATGCATAGTAATTAATCCATGAGCGGTCCGTGATTGATTTACTTTAATCTGACGGTCCATATTTAAAGCAAAATCTTTTAAATAAAATATCATATATTCTATTTATATAAAAACATTTTACTATGCAAACACTATACAATACTATGCAAAACACTATAAAATACTACTATGCAACACTATGCATAATAAAATATAATATATTCTATTTATAGAATAACTTTAATAATGTATTACATTTTATATAAAAGATGTTTCGCTTTTATTTCGTTAATAATACGAATAAAACAAAACGTCATTATCGCTATAATAATTCATATTATTAATCGACAATAATGGAATCAAACCGAGTGACTTCTCACATAAGCATCGATAATCAATACTGGTAATGCTACTACGCAACCACACGTATTCATCGTACTTTTACTACCGAAAGTAGTTCAACAATATCAACGGTAAAACTTCCGCCGTTATTTCAATAAAATATTTTTGTCGTTTTCTCAATCCGACAATAATTCTGTTGTGGGGTCCACCAATGATTGAGCCGTTGTACGAATATTCTCTGCTAAACCGAATATTCCTCGACCAATCGAATATAATATAACCACTTGCATACTTTGAAAAATTTATAAATACTACCCACAACTATAATATTATCTCAAATTCACACCATAACATTAAAAAATTATTTCGACAAAATTTAAATCTTTATTGATAAAATCTGGGGTCTCACAATCTCCCTCCTTATGGAATTTCACCCTCGAAATTAGGGGTGCGTGCACGTATGATAAAGAGGTGAGGATACCTTGAATACCTTTATCGTTAAAAATATTAAATTCATCTTCGCAATCCCAGGCTAAATATATTCATTAATAATTCATCTTTTACTACTGGGCCAAAGATATACAAATCAGAAAAACCAATATCTTTGAGACTCGACAATAGTATCCTGACCATGAATTATCCATACCTTCTTGGCTAAGGATATTCGTGTTTTCAATTACTGATCATGATTATATCGAATAATCCATGATTATAATCATACCAAGTCTATCAATGCACTACTGACGAAGATGACTTTTACCACATCCATGAATTAATATTTCATTCCTGAGACTCAGCTCAATAATTAAACCATATCATTGAATCATCCCTGCACTACAGGCCAAGGATATTCATTAGTATTACGACCACAAATTATCCATGCACTACGGCCAAAGATAATCGTGTATTCATTAGTATCACGACCACAAATTATCCATGCACTACGGCCAAAGATAATCGTGTATTCATTAGTATCACGACCACAAATTATCCATGCACTACTACCAAAAGATAATCGTGTATTCATTAGTATCACGACCACAAATTATCCATGCACTACTACCAAAGATAATCGTGTATTCATTAGTATCACGACCACAAATTATCCATGCACTACGGCCAAGATAATCGTGTATTCATTAGTATCACGACCACAAATTATCCATACTACTACTACCAAAGATAATCGTGTATTCATTAGTATCACGACCACAAATTATCCATGCACTACGTGCAAAGATAATCGTGTTTTCAATTACGGTCATGATTATACCGAACAATCCTCGGTCATAATCATACCAAGTCCATCTATGCTTGCGAGCCATGATGACTTTCAACATAATATAAGCATGAGGATCATGTCAATGATATAAAGAATCAATCAAATGAGATAAAAGATAAATATTAAACATTTATAATATAATTTATCCAGATTCAAGAATATCCCCATGTTATCAATCACTTAATAATCTCATAATCTAATATCATTAATATTATAACAATATTTTAATCACTTCTTAAATTTATAAATAATTTATCTCAATTGTTTACGCTTTACCATATAATGCATTTAATCATTCAAAATGCCATACTCATAAGATATCATCACCAATTATCAAATCCTCAAAAAATATGCATATACTCTATATAGGATTCTCTAGCCATAAAATCCTATTTTCAACTTTGTTACTTCACATAACATATTTAACTCATATGTTCGTAACTAAACAATTTTCATGAAAAATACCAAATCAGTCCCATATATATTTCTTTTTTGGGATTTAGCATAATATAGTCTCATAATGAAAATATATTTTTTTCGGAATTTTTAAAATTCATTTACTATTTTTCAAAAATCAATTTCTAATTAATTCCTTAAGAAATTAGCTACCTCAAGTTTAACTCCAAAAATTCCCAAATCTTGGCAGGACCTTACACATGTTAACGTGAGCTTCCAGTTTAAATTTCATGGTTATCGGAGTTATAGAACTCCAGTTATAGCATTTTTTGTCAGAAAAACCTAAATATTGAAATAGTCATAACTTGCTCATTTTAAGTCAGAATGAGCTCATTTTTGGACAGGAGGTACTTTATACCATATACCTTCATGTCCCAAAAGGCCAGAATTTTTCTCATAATTTAAGTGGCCGAAACAGCCCGTCTAAAATCATGGCAGCAGCTTTTTTCAGTTTTTGCAGCTTTGCACTCCTTTCCTAAAATTAGTCCACACAAAAATCTACAACACCTTTTCTAGTAATTCCACTAGGATTAGTTAGGTAACTCATAGATCTAACTCTAGGACTTGACCACACTCAAAAATTCAAAATATAATAGGAGATTTGGTCAATTGAATTTCATATTACGTTTTCACCAAAATCTGGTTTTAACTCCTTGTGATTTTTAAGAAACTTTCATGTTTTCACATACTAACCAACATAACTCATCATAACACTTACTAATACCACGTATACCCATGATTTTCATTAGTCCAATTCTTTTATTATGACTTTCATTATAAACCACGTAAACCTGCTCATCATTTTAGTTGAAGATATATTTGAGGGTTTAAGAAATGGGTTTTGTACTGGGGTCAATACAAAATTCGATTTCACGCTCTAGGGTAGGCTAGGAAATCTTCAAGAATATGTCAAGAAATTTATTAATGATAGAAATATTATTCAAAACGGTTACTCTCGTCCAAGACTTGAATAAGTCGTCACATTAATACCAACTGTGACTTCTATCCCTTAACTTAGATAGCACCTCACAATGATACCTATCAACTTGCCATCTTGATCACGGCGTCGCCTCTGAAAAGTCCGGCTTCGTGCATTCCACACAAGGAAGTCAACAACGAAAGGATCGGGCTCTTTACTTATGGCTTGATATAACAATGATTAACTTTAGGATTTGGTTACTTTGAATTAAGTATAACGGGTTGGTTAGGAATATGAAAGCTAACAACCTTACAAAAAAGAATAATGAGTAGTTAATCAATCGTTTTCAAAAATTACCTCAAAGGCAAGTATTTTCAAAGAGATAAGATCGACAATTAACGTGAAAGTGTTTATTTGAAACAACAAGATTAATAAATAGTGGAGGTAACGAAGGTTTCTCCCAACGAAGTTTCAATAGATAAATCAAAGTCTAATTTCTCCGGAGTCAAATTTAAACGTTGAACGCAAGCAAGAGAGATAAAATAATGGGTAGAACCTGTATCTTATAAGGTATAGACTTCGTAATTTATAATTAACTAACTCATGCTAACTTCATTTGGGTTACTCGTTTTTTGAGAAGTCATGAAAAATGCACTTCCTAAAACCACCGAAACTTTATTTTGTCCAAGTATCGCCTTTGGTGCCACTATCCCAGGTTGGACTTGACTTCACTATATCGACAAAATCGAGCTAAATGACCTTCTCTTCTTGAAATTTCCACTTCTATTATCTTTGCCATGATTACCACCAAGTGGTTACCATTCTTAGCATGATAATTTCCCCGATGGTTATCATTGTTCGATAAATGGTTGCCACCAATGATATTATTATTATCGTGTTGTTGGTCGTTACCTTTTGTTTGAAATGAATCAACACTCTCATGTGCTTCATTGCTTATCTCAGCATTTTCAGAAGCCATTCTCAAACACTGTCACAAAACAAGGGTTAATTGACATGTAACAAATTATCCCTATATTCTGACCGACCAATAAAATAGCACATAAACTTAGGTAGGTCATTCTAGCGAAGGTATTCCCGTCTCTCCCCTCCTAGTACTATTCTCACCTCTTAGCCGGGGATCATATCCTAAGCTCGATACCAACCCGTGGCGCCCCCAAAATTAGGTATATGTCACCCATCTTGGGTCTCCACTTACATGGTACATAAATTCAAATACAAACTTAATTATACATACGTCAGGTGTAACATACGACAATACATAAACCGAGAGTTCTAATAGGAATATTGTCATTTTAGACAATATCCATACTCAAGGAGTCCTCGTTACATTTATTGTCACACTATTTAATGAATGGTGAGGACTACTAATGCTATCTTCAGGACCATCACTCTTTTCTCCGACTCGTCCCAAATATATATTCTCATTTCACGAAGAGAACGGTGAAAGAAAGGGGGTGAGCTCAACTAGCCCAAGAAGAAATATTATGACTAAGATAATGCGAATAAATTATCAATAGTCTTCAACAATGTTAAACCGATAAAATACAATAGACAACCGGTTTAATCAGCAGCGAATATCTGATCCATTAAAAGAGTCAAGTAGAGAATAAAGTCTACTATCTTTTATAATTTAAAAGGTTTTCATCAATTTTATCACTTTGAGACTCGACAATGAATAAACCACAATATTTAATCATCCACGTATTACGGTCAAGGATTTTCATCAAATTATCAATGGTCATGACTATCCGAATCAATCACCCCGGTCATAATCATACCAAAAACTATCCATCAACGCATTACAGCCACTTTGAGGACTTTTATCACATCATTTATAACAAGCCATGATTATACCGAATGATCCTCGGTCATAATCATACTAAGTTCATCTATGCATATAAGCCAAAGATAACATAATATAACATGAGGATGATGACAATGACATAATAATTCAATAAAACAAGTTCAAGAATTAATTTATCCAAGAACCAATAACGTCCCAAGTTGTCAACATGATACTTCTTTGTAGAGTAAAATTCAAGAATGCTCGGAAGAATATTTCCATGAAAAGATCTTTGGATGAAACGCAAATATCAAGGATATTCTCTTCGATTTCATGGAGTATAGAAGTCAAAGTTTTAACTAACGGGTATAATAAAGAATGGAATAACAAAAGAAATCACCATGCATGCGGTGCTTGCGCATGTATGCGAGGTTATTCCAATGTAATAATAATAACGGAATCGGTCGGTGAAATTTACCAAGCGGATGATCCAACAGAATAATAAATATGGAACCGCATCCGGTTGTAAAACACACGTATAGGATATTCCAACGTAATGATAAAGATTTTAACCAGTCCGGTGTAAAACACATGCATGGATGTTCCAACAGAATAATAGAAGAATGTCACCAAGTATAGGGTATGCCACGATATCACATTATGTATAGGGTATGCCACGATACTGAGTTATTCCAACGTAATAATAAAGAATGGAATAACAGAGGATTTCACCAAGTATAGGGTATGTCACAGCGTATACAAAAGTTATTCCAATGAAATAATAAAGAATGGAATAATGTAAGTTCTCTTCATGAATAAGAAAGAATAACACCCCTTACGGATACAACAAATAATACCTCTTACCGTAAAAAGACACTAGATATCAAAGTAGTGAAGTACTGTAATACTCTTCTTCTTTCTCTCTATAGATTTTCTCTCTATAAACTTCTCTATAATTTCTCTCTCTGAGTTTCAAAGTGAATTCAATAAGAAAATAATGAAGGAATGAGCTTATTTATAGGAAAATAGAATGCATAGTAATTAATCCATGAACTATCTGATTGATTTACTTTAATCGGACGGTCCATATTTAAAGCAAAATCTTTTAAATAAAATATCATATATTCTATTTATATAAAAACATTTTACTATGCAAACACTATGCAATACTATGCAAAACACTATGCAAAATACTATACAACACTATGCATAATAAAATATAATATATTCTATTTATAGAATATGTGGCGCCCCAAAATAGGTCCATTCCATCCAACCCATTCTCGAAGTCGCCAAATACATGGTACGTAAATAACTACAACTTTATTATTACAACATATAAACTTTGTGAGTTTAAATACGAGATATTGCCATCTGAGATAATATCCACACGCAAATAAATCCCCATCATAATTATTGATACATTATTTTACAAAATGGTGAGGACTACTAAACAACTCTCTAGAACCTTCATTCCATACCTCACTAGTACTCGCTACATTCTCGCCTCCCGAGAAGAAAAATGGAACAAAAAGGAAAAGGGTGAGCTCAACTAGCCCAATAAAGAATATTATGACTAAGATAATATACAACAAATTATCATTAGTCTTCAACAGGAAAAAACTAATAGAATACAATGAGCAACAAGTTTTTAAACCAATATTCGCAGAAAAATAATAATTCATTAGAAGAGTTAAGTAGAGAATGCAACTACTATCTTCTATGTGTATGAATTTAAAAGTTCATCGCCTATCTTTTATCCCCAGTAACATCAATCAACATACATCCGGAATCAAATATTCATCTTTGCACTACTGAAAGCCAAAAGATATTCATCGATTAATCATGTTTCATCTAAACACTGCTCATCTTTGCACTACGGGCCAAAGATATTAATCGATAGAGTCATGTTCATCTCAACACTGCTCATCTTTACACTACGGGCCAAAGATATTCATCAAGAAATCATTCATCTTTGCACTACTGTGCCAAAGATATTCATAATATCATCATTTAGGGTGAGGATGATGAAAATATTTCAAAGAAAACGAATCCAATGAAACAAAAGAACAATATTAAGGATTAAGTATTTTAAACAATCCAAGTTCAAAAATACTTCATAAGTAATCGAGTGGAGTAAAATTCAAGAATGATCAAAACATGGATACAATCAAAGCTAGTATCCATAGTAGATATTTTGACGAAAAGAAGAAATTTTATTTTTCTTGAATAGTGCTCAGATTTAAGTGAATAGTCTTGATATCGTGAATAGTAACTCAGACACCAAAAGATAGAAATTTCACAAAAAACATCTTCACGCTTCGTGAATAGTACTCGTGAATAGTAACTCGTGAATAGTAACTCATGAATAAGAACTCGTGAATAAGAACTCATGAATAGTAACTCGTGAATAGTAACTCATGAATAAGAACTTCGTGAATAGTAACCCCACATAAAAAGTTCCAAATTTGATAAAAAAAATTCAACCAATATTTCGGCATAATGATATTGAAGAAATAATATCATTTTCAATCAAATAACATCCCTTACCTCGAAAAACACAAGATTTTTAGTTGAAACAGGATATAAAGCTATGACTTGAACTTGCACAGTATATAGCAATACTCAAAGTATACTCAAAATACTCACAAGAATACGCTCGATAATATAGAGAGAGAAAACTTCAGTTTCTGGTGTGATTTTCAATTCTAACCTAAGCACCCTGTTTATAGGAAAATGCTTAGAACACCAAAGTAGAAAATTTAATATATTAATATTATAATTTTTCCACAACTTCATACGCACACTAACAATCTAAATTCAGCCTCCTAATCACATGTTAAATGAGTTTCAAAAATGAAAAAGACGTTTTTGTAATTAAAAATATTTTAAACTTCCAAAAAGCAATTATTTCGGAACTTCGGAACTTCAATAATTCATAATAAATAGCCATTTTATCAGAAAATTCGAATCTCGCGTCTTTTTATTGGAAATTCCATTATCTACAACTTTACAGAAGGAAGTTTTTCCAAATTCCAAATGAAATTAACCAAAATCCACAAACTAGACGATTTTACAAAGCTATAATCAAATTTCATCAATAAATGGGGTCCACCGACACACAAAACATGTGTTAATCATTTAATGCCACAAAAATACTCTTCCTCCTCATATACTCATATATCCCACATTCATTATAAAAATATCACCGTTAATATATTATTAAAATAATATATTTAAATGAATTATTTTATCGTAAAAAGATAAAATATTAATTTTCAACAATTGTCACATTAAAATTTTTCTCCATCTATATCCACATAAAATCAATATTTTTCTCATCATATAAATCAATAATTAATTATTCATAAATAATATTACGAATCACAAAGATCTTGCACCAGTGCCGCTCCCGAAAAGGGGGCTTTCCAATAAGGATCTCTCTTTACTAAGCGCAAGATTAGGTGACCAAACCTCTCCTTAAGCAGAACTTTCTAGACATTGCCAATAATGTTATCTAATAATATTATTAGATATAATATGAATTATTGCTTCGATAATGAAAAATACGTGTAATGACAATTATTGAAACAACAATATATAAAATATCAACGCAAATTATTAAATCAATAAAATCTTCGAGCAAGAATTCTTCGTAACAATTATTGAGTAAAGTGTCTTCTTACGTAAGAATCAATAATTGGTGCAATACTGTAATCTCTTCTTAGCTTCAACAACGCCGTATTAGTGTGTTTTAACCACCGGTATTCCAACAATATAATTGTAATAACTACGCCTGTTATTTATAAATAACTTATATTTGTCGCTTTCTTCATCCAATCGCTTTTCCAGTTATGGGGCCCATAAAGATGCGTTGTCGCATGCGAATATTCCCCGACAATAATGAATATTTTATAACCATTTGCTTATTCAAAATATTTGCGTATTTTACCCATAACTATCCACATTAATCAAATCAACCTTACTATTTCAAAATAATAAATAGAGAAAATAAATTTTATTTATTAATAATTTGGAGTCTTCTGAAATAACTTTAATAAAGTATTACATTTTATATAAAAGATGTTTATGTTTTATTACGTTAATAATACGAATAAAATAAAACGTCATTATCGCTATAATATTTCATATTATTAATCGACAATAATGGAATCAAACCGAGTGACTTTCTCACATAAGCATCAATAATCAATATCGTGTTGCTACTATGCAACCACACGTATTCTTGTACTTTTACTACTACCGAGTAGTTCAACAATGATCAACGGTAAAACTTCCGCCGTTATTTCATATAAAATATTTTTGTCGTTTTCTCAATCAAATGATAATTACATTATGGGGTCCACCAATGATTGAGTAGTTATGCGAATATTCTCTGCTAAACCGAATATTCCCCCCAGACCAATCGAATATAATATAACCACTTGCATACTTTGCAAAATTTATAAATACTACCCACAACTATAATATTATCTCAAATTCACACCATAACATTAAAAAATTATTTTGACAAAATTTAAATCTTTATTGATAAAATCTAAGGTCTCACAGAAAATATTGATTTTATGTGGATATAGATGGAGAAAATTTTTAATGTGACAATTGTTGAAAATTAATATTTTATCTTTTTCTAATAAAATAATTCATTTAAATATATTATTTTAATAATATATTAACGGTGATATTTTTATAATGAATGTGGGATATATGAGTATATGAGGAGGAAGAGTATTTTTGTGGCATTAAATGTTTAACACATATTTTGTGTGTTGGTGGACACAATTATTGACCGAAATTTGATTATAGCCTGTAAAATCGTCCATTTATGGATTTTGGTCAATTTCTGTTTGGAATTTGGAAAAACTTTCTTCTGCAAAGTTGTAGAGAATTGAATTTCCTATAAAGAGTCGTGTGATTCAAATTTTCTGATAAAAAGCTATTTATTATGAATTATTGAAGTTCCGAAGCTCCGAAATAATTAATTTTTGAAGTTTTAATTATTTTTAATAAGAAAACGTTTTTTACATTTTGGGACTCATTTAACATGTGTTAGGATGGTCGGGTTCAGATTCATGGATGCGTGGGAAGATGTGGAAAATAAATAATATTAATTTATTAAATTTTCTACTTTGGTGTTCTAAGATTTTCCTATAAATAGGTCTTGGGTTAGAATTTAAAATCACACCAAAAATTGAAGTTTTCTCTCTCTATATTATCGGCGTATTCTTGTGAGTATTTTGAGTATACTTTGAGTATTGCTATACGGTGCAAGTTCAAGTCATAGCCTATATCCTGTTTTTCAACTAAAATCTTGTCTTTCGAGGTAAGGGATGTTATTTTATTCGAAAATGATATTATTTCTTCAATATCATTATGCCAAAATATTGGTTGGAAATTTTATTAAATTTGGAACTTTTTCATGTCGGGTTACTTATTCATGAGTTCTTATTCACGAGTTACTATTCACGAGTTACTATTCACGAGTACTATTCATGAAGCGTGAAGATGTTTTTTTTGAAATTTCTATCTTTTGGTGTCGAGTTACTATTCACGTATACGACCTTTATTCACGATATCTGACTTTATTCACGAATCTGCATTATTCAATAGAAAAATGAAATTTTTCTTTTTGTCCAAAATATCTATTATGGATACTAGATTTGATTCTATCCATGTTTTGATCATTCTTGAATTTTACTCCACTCGATTACTTATGAAGTATTTTTGAACTTGGATTGTTTAAAATACTGAATCCTTAATATTTGTTCTTTTGTTTCACCGGATTCGTTTCCTTTAAAATATTTTTCATCATC
Source organism: Panax quinquefolius (assembly GCA_020205615.1). Taxonomy (NCBI): domain Eukaryota; kingdom Viridiplantae; phylum Streptophyta; class Magnoliopsida; order Apiales; family Araliaceae; genus Panax; species Panax quinquefolius. The sequence continues at coordinate 20,504,965 of CM035155.1, forward strand.
CTCGGTCCTAAATGATGATATTCTTGAATATCTTTGGCTCAGTAGTGCAAAGATGAATTATTTCTTGATGAATATCTTTGGCCGTAGGTCAGAAAGATGAGCAGTGTTGAGATGAACATAATGGATCGATTAATATCCTTGGCCCGTAGTGCAAAGATGAACAGTGTTTAGATGAACATGATCAATCGATGAATATCTTTGGCCTTGTAGTGCAAAGATGAATATTTGATTCCAGATATATATTGATTGATGTTACAGGGATAAAATATCGACGATGAACTTTTAAATTCATATATAGAAGATAGTAGTTTGTATTCTCTACTTAACTCTTTTAATGAATTGTTGTTTCCACTGCAGCTTGTTGATTTAAAACTGGTTGTCTATTGTATTCTATTAGATTTTTCCTGTTGAAGACTAACGATAATTTGTTGTATATTATCTTAGTCATAATATTCTTTACTTGGGCTAGTTGAGCTCACCTTTTCTTTTTTGTTCCATTTTTCTTCTCGGGAGGCGAGAATGTAATGAATACAGCCGGGGTATGGAATGATGGTTATAGAGAGAGTTGTTTAGTAGTCCTCATCATTTTTGTAAAATAATGTATAAATAATTGTGATGAGGATTTATTTGGGTATGTATATTTTCTAGAAGACAATAATTGTATTTAAACTCACAGTATATATGTTGTCGTATTTTGCACGACAAATGTATTAATAAAGTTGTAGTTATTTCTGTATCATGTATTTGGCGACTCAGAATGGGTTGGATGGAATGGACCTATTTTGGGGGCGTCACAATATTGACCAATCGGATAATTAACTGGATAAATGAGCAATTAATTGCTATTAATTCACATGCTTATAACTTTGTGTTCACATGTGTGTACTATTGATTCACATGATTTACTATTAGGGGAGTTGGTGCAAGATTGATAATACTTGCATGACTAAGTTAAAAATGGAGGTATAGTTGAAGGTACTATACTATAATTAATTTTTTCACATGTTTAGAACTATTGAGTCACATGATTTACTATTGATTCACATGATTTACTATTAGGGGAGGTGGTGCAAGTTTGATAATACTTGCATGACTAAATTAAAAATAAAGGAAAAGATGAGGGTATTATACTGTAATATTTCGAGCCCCAAAATGTGCAATTATGGAAACTATATATTCCTATAAATAGAAGCTCATTCTTTCATTATTTTTCACCAATTCACTAAGTCTCACAAGAGCAATTATTATAGAGAAATTATAGATAGAGAAGCTATAGAGAGAAAGAAGAAGCGAAGTCTTCTACTTCACTATTCCAGTATCCAGTCTTCTTCTGAGGTAAGGGATATTATTATTATAGTAAGGGGTGTTATTCTTTTGTATTCATGAAGAGAGTTATTTTATTTTAATACTCACAGGGGTTGTTATTCCATTCTTTATTATTATGTTAGAATAACTTTTGTCTGTCAAGCAATCGCATACACGTGGTGAAATTCTTCCATTATTCCATTCTTTATTATTCCATTGGAATAACCTATCTGTCATGCGATCTATCGCATGCCCGGTGAATTACATTGTTATTTTGTTGGAATATTCATGCATGCATGCGGATTACGCGTGAACCTGGTTTCATTCTTTATTATTCATTGGAATATCCTCATGCATGCGTGATTACGCTTTGACTGGTTCCATTCTTTATTATTCTGTTTGAATAACTTTATGCATGCGATTATCGCATGCACTGGTGAATTCTTTTGTTATTCCATTCTTTATTATTACGTTAGAATAACTTTTATACATGTGAATTACTGGCATGCATGGTGAATGATCCTGCGTATTCATTCCTTATTAAATTATGGAAATGATCTGTCTACGTGGATTACTGCATGGCGGGTGAAAATCCATTTGCAGTTTTGTATATTCTATTATACTTGTATGAGATATCATTTCTTTTGTACTCATCATGGAATATCATTTTCTTTGGTATTTTTTTACGAGTTACTATTCACGGGTTACTATTCACCCGATTACTATTCACTCTAGTATTATTCACTCGGATATTCGGGGCACTTTTTGTGTCAGAGTACTATTCACGGGTTACTATTCACCCAAATTACTATTCACCCGAATATCATTCACTCGGGTATTTGGGGTACTTTTCATGTTGGGGTATTATTCACGAGGTACTATTCCCGAAGTACTATTCATGTAGGGTACTATCATGGGGTACTATTTAACCGAAAAATATATTTTTTTTCTCGTCAAATTATTTTGGTACATGAATATTATTCTTGAATTTTACTCCACAAAGCAAAGATTATCGTGTTGACAATTTGGATATTTTTAAACACTTGGATAAATTTAAAGTCTTTAATATTTATCCTTGATTTCGTTGATTAATGTGACGCCTCAAAATAGGTATACATCACCCATTCCGAAATTGTCAATACATAGTGCGTAAAACAACTACAACTTTATTATTACAACAATAAAAGCGTGAGTTTGAATACAAATATAATCTTCTGACAATATCTATACTCAAATAAATTCTCATCACATTTATTGATACATTATTTTACAAAAATGGTGAGGACTACTAAACAACTCTCTCTGGAACCTTCATTCCATACCACAGCTCGTACTTCGCTATATTCTCGCGCATCCCGAGAAGAAAAATGGAACAAAAAGGAAAAGGGTGAGCTCAACTAGCCCAAAGAAGAATATTATGACTAAGATAATATACAACAAATTATCGTTAGTCTTCAACAGGGAAAAAAACTAATAGAATACAATAGACAACAAGTTTTAAATCAATATTCGCAGCGGAAATAATAATTCATTAGAAGAGTTAAGTAGAGAATGCAAACTATTATTGTCTATCTTTTATCCCTGTAACATCAATCAATATATATCTGGAATCAAATATTCATCTTTGCACTATAGGCCAAAGATATTCATCAGTTGGTCATGTTCATCTAAACACCTGTTCATCTTTGCACTACGGGCCAAAGATATTCATCAGAAATCATTCATCTTTGCACTATAGGCCAAAGATATTCAATAATATCATCATTTAAGGCGAGAGGATGATGAAAATATTTTTAAAGAAACGAATCCAGTGAAACAAAATGACAAGGATTAAGGATTAAGGATTCGTACTTTGTTTTATCCATGTCCAACAATACCTCAAAAATAATCATAGTGGTGTAAAATTCAAGAATGATTAGAACATGGATACAATAAAAGCTAGTATCCAGAATAGATATTTTGGACGAAAAGGAAAATTTTTATTTTTCGATGAATAGTGTCGTATTCGTGAATAGTACCGTATACGTGAATAGTGTCGTATACGTGAATAAATAATGATATTAAAAAGTTCCAAATTTGATTAAAAAGTTCAGATCAATACTTCGTCATAATGATATTTGTGACGCCCCCAAAATTAGGTATACGTCACCCATCTTGGGTCGCCACTTACATGGTACATAAATTCAAATACAAACTTAATTATACATTTATCGTATAACATACGACAATACATAAAGTGAGAGTTCTAATAGGAATATTGTCATTTAGACAATATCCATACTCAAGGAGTTCTCATTACATTTATTGTCACACTATTTAACAGAATAGTGAGGACTACTAATGCTATCTTCGGGACCATCACTCTTTTCCCAGACTCGTCCCAAAGAATATTCTCATTTCACGAAGAAACGGTGAAAGAAAGGGTGAGCTCAACTAGCCCAAAGAAGAAATATTATAACTAAGATAATGTAGAATAAATTATCAATAGTCTTCAATAATGTTAAACCGATAAAATACAATAGACAACCGGTTTAATCTAGGTGGAATATGCAATCCATTAAAAGAGTCAAGTAGAAAATAAAGTCTACTATCTTTTAGGTTTTAAAAGGTTTTCATCACTTTTTATCACTAAGACTCGCTTTTAATGAATAAACCACAATATCTAATCATCCCCGCATTACCGCGGTCAAGGATTTTCATCAAATTATCAATGGTCATGACTATCTTAAAATCACCCCTCGGTCATAATCATACCAAAAACTATCCATCATTGCATTACAGAGCCACCGAGGGCTTTTGTCACATCATTTATATCGAAGCCATGATTATATCGAATGATCCTCGGTCATAATCATACTAAGTTCATCTATGCATGTAAGTGTAAGCGAAAGATAACATAATATAACATGAGGATGATAACAATGACATAATAATTCAATAAAACAAGTTCAAGAATTATTTTATCCAGGAATTATTAACGTCCAAATTGTCAACAAGATACTGTTTTGTAGAGTAAAATTCTAGAATGATCAGAAGAATATTTCCATGAAAAGATACTGGATGAAATGCAAATATCAAGAATATTCTACTAATTTCATGGAGTATAGAAGTCAAAATTTTAACCAACTAGGTATAATAAAGAATGGAATAACAAAAGAAATCACCATACATGCGGTACTGCCATGATGTAGGTTATTCCAATAGAATAATAATAATAACGGAACCGTGTCGTGAAATTCACAATCGCAGGATGATCCAACAGAATAATAAATGCCGAATAATAAACAATGGAACCCGAGTCCTGTAAAACACACGACAGGATATTCCAACGAGAATAATAAATGCGGAATAATAAACAATGGAACCCGAATCCGGTGTAAAAAACACACGAGCAGGATATTCCAACGTAATAATAAAAATGAAATAACGAAAGAAGATCACCAAGTATAGGGGATTCCAGCGTATACTGAGTTATTCCAACAGAATAAATAAGAATGGAATAATATAAGGATTTCACCAAGTATAGGGTATCTGCAGATCTGAGGTTATGTATAGGGTATGCCACTTTTATAGGTTATTCCAATGAGAATAATAATGAATGGAATAACGAAGTTCTCTTCATGAATAAGAAAGAATAACACCCACTTACGAATACAACAAATAATATCCCTTACCTTAGAAGAACTGAATATTGGAAAAGTGAAGTAGCGAGTAATACTTTTCTTCTTTCTCTCTATAGTTTCTCTCTCTACAGAGTTTCAATGATTTAAAAGAAAATAATGAAGGAATGAGCTTCTATTTATAGGAAAATAGAATGCATAGTAATTAATCCATAAGCGGTCCAGATTGATTTACTTTAATCGGACGGTTCATATTTAAAGCAAAATCTTTTAAATAAAATATCATATATTCTATTTATATAAAAACATTTTACTATGCAAACACTATGCAACACTATACAAAACACTATGCAAAAACACTATGCAACACTATCATAATAAAATATAATATATTCTATTTATAGAATAACTTTAATAAAGTATTACATTTTATATAAAGATGTTTCGCTTTTTATTACGTTAATAATACTGAATAAAACAAAAGCGTCATTATCGCTATAATAATTTATATTATTAATCGACAATAATGGAATCAAACCGAGTGACTTCTCACATAAGCATCGATAATCAATACCGGTATACTACTTGCAATCACACGTATTCTTCGTACTTTTTACTCTTGAGTAGTTCAACAGATCAACGGTAAAACTTCCGCCGTTATTTCAATAAAATATTTTTGTCGTTTTCTCAATCAAACAATAATTTCATTAGGGGTCCACTGATGATTGAGTAGTTGTATGCGAATATTCCCTCGCTAAACCTAATATTCCCCAGGCCAATCGAATATAATATAACCACTTGCATACTTTGCAAAATTTATAAATACTACCCACAACTATAATATTATCTCAAATTCACACCATAATATTAAAAATTATTTCGACATAATTTAAATCTTTATTGATAAAATCTGGGTCTCTCAATCTCCCTCCTTATAGAATTTTGCCCTCGAAATTAGGATGCGTTACACTGTATGATAAAGAGGTGAGGATACCTTGAATACCTTTATCTTAAAAATATTAAATTCATCTTCGTAATCCGCCAAAGATATTCATTAACAATTCATCTTTTCACTACAAAGCTAAAGATATACAACTCAGAAAAACAATAATCTTTGAGACGCAGCTTAATAGTATCACGATCACGAATTATCCATGCACTACTGGCCAAGGATATTCATGTTTTCATTAGTATCACGACCACAAATTATCCATGCACTACGTGCCAAAGATAATCGTGTATTCATTAGTATCACGACCACAAATTATCCATACACTACTACCGAAGATAATTGTGTATTCATTAAGATCACGACCACAAATTATCCATGCACTACGGCCAAAGATAATTGTGTATTCATTAGTATCACGACCACAAATTATCCATACACTACTGACCAAAGATAATAGTGTATTCATTAGTATCACGACCACAAATTATCCATGCACTACTGACGAAAGATAATTGTGTATTCATTAGTATCACGACCACAAATTATCCATGCACTACTACCGAAGATAATCGTGTATTCATTAGTATCATGACCACAAATTATCCATACTACTGACCAAAGATAATCGTGTATTCATTAGTATCACGACCACAAATTATCCATGCACTACTGACGAAGATAATCGTGTATTCATTAGTATCACGACCACAAATTATCCATGCACTACTGGCCAAAGATAATCGTGTTTTCAATTACGGTTATGATTATACTAAACAATCCACAATCATAATCATACCAAGTCCATCTATGGACTACAGCCACAGATATGACTTTCAACGTAATATAAGCGTGAGGATAATGATATAAAGAATCAATCAAATGAGATAAAGGATAAATATTAAACATTTATAATATAATTTATCCGAGATTCAAGAATATCCCCATGTTATCAATCACTTAATAATCTCATAATCTAATATCATTAATATTATAACAATATTTTAATCACTTCTTAAATTTATAAACAATTTATCTTAATTGTTTACGCTTTACCATATAATGCATTTAATCATTCAAAATGTCATACTCATAAGATATCATCACCCATTATCAAATCCTCAAAAAATATGCATATACTACTATATAGGATTCTCTAGCCATAAAATCCTATTTTCAACTTTGTTACTTCACATAACATATTTAACTCATATGTTCAGTAACTAAACTATTTTCATGAAAAATACCAAATCAGTCCCAAAAATATTTCATTTCTGGGATTTAGCATAATATAGTCCCATAATGAAAATATATTTTCTCTGAATTTTTAAAATTCATTTACTATTTTTCAAAATCAATTTCTAATTAATTCCTTAAGAAATTAGATACCTCAAGTTTAACTCCAAAATTCCCAAATCTTGGCAGGACCTTACACATGTTAATGTGAGTCTCCAGATTTAAATTTCATGGTCATCTGAGTTATAGAACTCCGGTTATAAGTTTTTAAATCGGAAAAACCTAAATATTGAAATAGTCATAACTTGCTCATTTTAAGTCGAGAATGAGCTCATTTTTGGACAGGAGGTACTTTATACCATATACTTTCATGTCCCAAAAGGCCAGAAATTTTCTCATAATTTAAGTGGCCAAACAGCCCCTCTAAAATCATGGCAAAGTGAGCTTTTTTTTTTTTTGACTTTGCACTCCTTTACTAAAATCACCCACACGAAAATCTACAACACCTTTTCATTGATTCCACTTGGATTAGTTAGTAACTCATAGATCTAACTCTAGGACTTAACCACACTCAAAAATTCAAAATATAATAAGAGATTTGGTCAATTGAATTTCATATTACGTTTTTCACCAAAATCGATTTTCAACTCTTTGTGATTTCTAAGAAACTTTCATGTTTTCACATAATAACCAACATAACTCATCATAACACTTACTAATACTTCATATACCCATGATTTTCATTAGTCCAATGCTTTTATTATGACTTTTATCATAAATCACGTAAACTGTTCATTTTAGTTGAAGAAATATTTGAGGTTTAAGAAATGGGTTTTTGCAAGAATTCAATACAAAATTCGATTTCACGCTCTAGGGTAGGCTAGTAAATCTTCAAGAATACGCCAGGAAATTTATTAATAATAGAAATATCATTAAAAACTGTGACTCTCATCCAAAACTTGGATAGTACGTCACATTGATACCAACTGTGACTTTTATCCCTTAACCTAGATAGCACCTCACAATGTTACCTATAAACTTGCCATCTTCATTCACGATGTCGCCTCTGAAAGTCTCGCTTTGTGCATTCCACACAAGGAAGTCAACAACGAAAGGATCGGGCTCTTTACTTATGGCTTGATATAACGTTGATTAACTTTAGGATTTGGTTACTTTGAATTAGATAACAGGTTGGTTAGGAATATGAAAGCTAACAACCTAACAAAAGAATAATGAGTAGTTAATCAATCGCTTTTCAAAAATTACCTCAAAGGCAAGTATTTTCAAAGAGATAAGATCGACGAATTAACGTGAAAGTGTTTATTTGAAACAACAAGATTAATAAACGATGGAGGTAACGAAGGTTTCTCCCAACGAAGTTTCAATAGATAAATCAAAGTCTAATTTCTCGAGTCAAATTTAAACGTTGAACGCAAGCAAGAGAGATAAAATAATGGGTAGAACCGGTATCTAATAAGGTATAGACTTCATGAGAATTTATAATTAACTAACCTGTGCTAACTTCGTTCGGGTTACCCACTTTTGAGAAGTCACGAAAACGCTCTTCCCGAAACCACCGACTTTGTTTTGTCCAGTATCCGCTTTTGGTGCCACTATCCCAAATTGGACTTGACTTCACTATACGACAAAAAATCGAGCTAAATGACCTTCTCTTCTTGAAATTTCCACTTCTATTATCTTGGCCATGATTACCACCAAGTGGTTACCATTCTTGGCATGGTAATTTCCCCGATGGTTATCATTATTCGATAGCCGTTGCCACCGACCATGATGATTATTATCGTGTTGTTGGTCGTTACCTTTTGTTTGAAATTTGAATCAACACTCTCATGTGCTTCATCGCTTATCTCAAAGATTTTCGGATGCCATTCTCAAACACCGTCGCAAAACAAGGGTTAATTAACATATCACATATTATCCCTATACTTTCGTGAACCAATTAAATACCAAATAAATTTAGGTAGGTCATATACTAGCGAAGAATTCCCCATCTCTCCCTCCTAGTTCTTATCTCACATCTCGGCCGGGATCATATCCCTAAGCTCGATACTAACCGTGGCGCCCCAAAATTAGGTATCGTCATCCATCTTGGGTCGCCACTTACACGTACATAAATTCAAATACAAACTTAATTATACATCCGTCAGATAACATACGACAATACATAAACGAGAGTTCTAATAAGAATATTGTCATTTAGACAATATCCATACTCAAGGAGTTCTCATTACATTTATTGTCACACTATTTAATGTAATAGTGAGGACTACTAATGCTATCTTCTGGGACCATCACTCTTTTCCCCACTCGTCCCAAATATATTCTCATTTCACGAAGAAACGGTGAAAGAAAAGGGTGAGCTCAACTAGCCCAAAGAAGAAATATTATAACTAAGATAATGCAGAATAAATTATCAATAGTCTTGAACAATGTTAAACCGATAAAATACAATAGAAACCGACAGGTTAATCATGCAGTGAGAATATCTGAATCCTTTAAAAGAGTCAAGTAGAAAATAAAGTCAACTATCTTTTAGGTTTTAAAAAGTTTTCATCACTTTTTATCACTAAGACTCGGTTTAATGAATAAACCACAATATCTAATCATCCCAGCATGTACTACTTGGTCAAGGATTTTCATCAAATTATCAATGGTCAAATGACTATCTTAGAATCACCCCCGGTCATAATCATACCAAAAACTATTCATCATTTGCATTACGAAAACCACCGAGGACTTTTGTTACATCATTTATATCAAGCCATGATTATACCGAATGATCCCTAGTCATAATCATACTAAGTTCATCTATGCACGTAAGCCAAAGATAACATAATTTAACATGAGGATAATGATGATGACATAATAATTCAATAAAACAAGTTCAAGAATTATTTTATCCGTGGAATTATTAACGTCCCAAATTTTCAACAAGATCTTTGTTTTGTAGAGTAAAATTCTAGAATGATCGGAAGAATATTTTCATGAAAAGATCTTTGGATGAAACACAAAATATCAAGAATATTCTACTAATTTCATGGAGTATAGAAGTCAAAATTTTAACCAACTAGGTATAATAAAGAATGGAATAACAAAAGAAATCACCATGCATGCGGTGCTTAGATGCATAAAAGTTATTCCAATAGAATAATAATAACGGAACCAGTGTCGGTGAAATTCACAATCGACAGATGATCCAACGAATAATAAATGCTTGAATAATAAACAATGGAACCAATTAGGTGTAAAACACACGAGATGAGGATATTCCAACGAGAATAATAAATGCGGAATAATAAACAATGGAGCCGAATTAGGTGTAAAACATGCATGTGGATATTCCAAATGAATAATAAAGAATGAAATAACGAAGAAGATCACCAAGTATAGGGGATTCCACGTATACTGAGTTATTCCAATGAATAAATAAGAATGGAATAATATAAGGATTTCACCAAGTATAGGGTATGCCGTATCTGAGGTTATGTATAGGGTATGCCAGGTTTATAGGTTATTCCAATAGAATAATAATGAATGGAATAACGAAGTTCTCTTCATGAATAAGAAAGAATAACACCTCTTACGAATACAACAAATAATATCCCTTACCTTAGAAGAGGCGAATATTGGAAAAGTGAAGTAGCGAGAATACTTTTCTTCTTTTCTCTATAGTTTCTCTCTCTGAGTTTGATGAATTAAAGAAAATAATGAAGGAATGAGCTTCTATTTATAAGAAAATAGAATGCATAGTAATTAATCCATGAATCTATCCGTATTGATTTACTTTAATCTGACGGTTCATATTTAAAGCAAAATCTTTTAAATAAAATATCATATATTCTATTTATATAAAAATATTTTCTACTATGCAAACACTATGCAACACTCTGAAAACATTATACAAAAAACACTATCTGACACTATGCATAATAAAATATAATATATTCTATTTATAGAATAACTTTAATAAAGTATTACATTTTATATAAAAGATGTTTCGCATTTTATTACGTTAATAATACGAATAAAACAAAACGTCATTATCATTATAATAATTCATATTATTAATCGATGATAATGGAATCAAACTGGTGACTTCTCACATAAGCATCAATAATCAATACCGGTGTGCTACTTATGCAACCACACGTATTCTTTATACTTTTACTACTGGAAGTAGTTCAACAAATATCAATTCAGTAAAACTTCCGCCGTTATTTCAATAAAATATTTTTGTCGTTTTCTCGGTCAAAATGATAATTACATTTATGGGGTCCACCAATGATTGAGTAGTTATGCGAATATTCCCTGCTAAACCTAAATATTCCCCACCAATCGAATATAATATAACCACTTGCGTACTTTGCAAAATTTATAAATCTACCCACAACTATAATATTATCTCAAATTCACACCATAATATTAAAATTATTTAACAAAATTTAAATCTTTATTGATAAAATATGGGGTCTCACAATATTAGAATAAATAATATCATTAAAAATAATAATATCCCTTACCTCGAAAGATCGATTTCTAGTTGAAACAGGATATAAAGTTATGACTTGAACTTGCAGAGTATAGCAATACTCAAAATATACTCAAAATACTCACAAGAATACGATCGATAATATAGAGAGAAAACTTGATTTACGGTGTAATTTTCAATTCTAACCTAAGCACCCTATTTATAGGAAAATGCTTAGAACACCAACGAAAAATTTAATATAATATTAATATATAAATTAAATTTTCCTACGCCAACCTTCAAGAACTGAATTCACTCATTCAACACACATGTGTAACACACCATAATAAAAAAAAATGTTTTGTTATTTAAAATATTTTAAACTTCAAAAATCAATTATTTGAGACTTGAACTTCAATAATTCACAATAAATAGCCCTTTTATCAAAAATTGAATCTCGCCAAATTTTTATAGGAAATTCAATTCCTACAACTTTCTGAAGAAAGTTTTTCCAAATTCAAAAGCGAAATTGAGCGAAATCCTGAAACGAAGCGATTTTACAAAGCTATAATCAAATTTCGATCGAAAAATGGGGTCCACAAACACATAAAACATGCTTTAAATATTTTTGGTAACAAAAATACTCCTCCTCCACATATACTCATATATCCCACATTCATCGTAAAAATATCATCATTATTATATTATTAAAATATAATAATATATTTAAATAAATTATTTTATCAAAAAAAGATAAAATTTCAAATTTTAACAATTGTCACATTAAAAATTTCTCCATCTATATCCACATAAAATCAATATTTTCCTCATCATATGAATCAATAATTAACTATTCACAAATAATATTACGAGAATCACAATATTAATGACCAAGGCGGTTCAGAGAAGGGGGCTTTCCAATAAAATTTCTCTTCTTGGTAGCATGATTAGGTGACCAAACCTCTCCTTGAAGCGAACTTTCTAGACATTGCCAATAATGATATCTAATAATATTATTAGGATAATATGAATTATTGCTTCGATAAAGAAAAAATCTTGTGTAATGACAATTATTGAAACAATGATATATAAAATATCAACGCAAAGAATTATTAAATCAATAAAATCTTGAGCGATAATTCACGTAACCATTATTGAGTAGTGCCTTCTTACGTAAGAATCAATAATTGGTGCGATCTGCAGTGTCTTCTTGTGTTTTTTACCGGCCGAGTATTTTAACGATATTAATTGTAACAACTACGTGATTATTTTTAAATAACTTATATTTGTCGCTTTTCTTCATCCAATAAACTTTTTTAGTTATGGGGCCCACAAAAATCTGCGTCGTCGAATGCGAATATTCCCGGCAATGAGAATATTCCATTCCCTAATATTCCCAAACAACAATGAATATTTTATAACCATTTGCTTATTTTGAAATATTTACGTATTTTACCCATAACTATCCACATTAATCAAAATCAACCCTTACTATTTCAAAATAATAAATAGAAAAATTAAATTTCATTAATAATAAGTTGGGGTCTTCTGACCTCCCTCCTTATAAATTTAGTCCTCCAAATTAATGCGTGACTTTCATCTACTACTGTTTGAAAATGAGGATACCTCGCTTTCATTTACATTTCCAATTCGGGTCATTTCCTCTATAGCATGATTCCTCCATGAAACTTTAACTTGTGGTATGACCTTTCGGAAATTAGGCTGCCACATCAAGTACATGCGACGTATTGAACAACTCCTTCTATCAAGATCTTGTGGTACCTCCTGCAACATACGTTATTAACTTTCTATGCGTGGTTGGTCTTTCAGCATATTTGAAATGCAGATATGTGAAACACATTATGAACACGAGACATACTTTCGGAATGTAGCAAATTATAGGCTACATTTCTACTCGGTTCGAGATCTTGGATAGGAAAGAGCATGTCTATCTTAGATAAGGTCATACGAAGTTAAAATATTTGGATGGTGAATCATCTTATAGAAAAATTCATGGATTTTTTAAGTGATATTATTTTAAAATTGAAGGATAAAAATTTATCAAATTATGTCAAAAAGTCATTTCGATCAAAATTTTTTTGAACTTTTTAATCAAATTTGGGAACTTTTTAATATCATTATTTATTCCTGTTTTACGTACTACGACCTTATTCACGTATCACGGTGCTTATTCACTTAAATCTGACTATTCATGAAAAATGAAAATTTTCCTTTTAGTCCAAAATATCTATTTGCGGATACTAACTTTGATTGTATCCATGTTTTGATCATTCTTGAATTTTACACCACTATGATTATTTTTGAGGTCTTTGTTGGACATGGATAAAACAAAGTACGAATCCTTAATCATTAATCCTTGTCATTTTGTTTCAATTGATTCGTTTTTTTAAAATATTTTTCATCATCCTCGGTCTTAAATGATGATATTATTGAATATCTTTGGCTTTGTAATGCAAATGAATGATTTCGATGAATATTTTTGGCCGTGAGTGCAAAGATGAACATGTGTTTAGATGAACATAACCAATCGATAAATATCTTTGGCACAGAGTGCGAAGATGAATATTTGATTCGGATATATATATTGATTGATGTTACGGGGATAAAAGATAGACGATGAACTTTTAAATTCATACATAGAAGATAGTAGTTTGCATTCTCTCACTTAACTCTTCTAATGAATTATTATTTCATTCGCGAATATTGATTTAAAACTTTTTTGTCTATTGTATTCTATTAGATTTTTCCATGTTGAAGACTAACGATAATTTGTTGTATATTATCTTAGTCGTAATATTTTTCTTGGGCTAGTTGAGCTCACCCTTTTCCTTTTGTTCCATTTTTCTTCTCGGGATGCGAGAATATAAAGAAAGATGCAGTGGGGTATGGAATGAAGGTTCTATAGAGAGTTGTTTAGTAGTCCTCACCGCTTTTGTAAAATAATGTATCAATAAATGTGATGAGGATTTATTTGAGTATAGATATTATCTAGAAGATAATATTTGTATTAAAACTCACAGCTTTCTTGTTGTAATAATAAAGTTGTAGTTGTTTACATACCATGTATTGACAATTCAAAATGGGTGATGTATACCTATTTTGGGGGCGTCACGCATTACACCTTTAGGTGTTCGAACTACAGTCAAAAAACTTCACATTTACTTAGTGAATTTAATTACCTTGAATCGTCTCTTTCCACATTGGCCAAACATTTCTACGTTGAACATTCATCAACAATTTGTGCTTTATATTCATGATCATTACTTCTGGTAATATAAAGAACAACTTTATATAAAAACATGTTGTCGACAATAATTTTATTTCTATCCAATATATCTGTCTCCTGTATATACATAATGTATCGAGATCTCATTATTTTCAGGTACTTGATCCTTTTCAGGGGATAACTTATCCTCTTCAATGAATAACTCTTCAAGAGTTTTATTTACAGGAGATTTTTGTTCATAAGTTTTGGATAGATCGATAAATTTTATAGCCTGTTTCATGGGTATAGCCTCTTTATATTCTGCAACTTATTTTTCTTGTACTTTCTTCTTCTGGAGAATTTTATCTTTAACAACGATCATTCTTCCACGTGTCAGGTGTGACTTTGATTCACTTTGCTGGTATATTAATTGATTGTCTTACAGGGATTTCAATTCCTGCTAGAGTATTAGTAGCTAGAATGTGAGATATCATTATTTTCTTATTATCGATGAATACTTCTGGTAATTGATTTGTAATTTATTTCAAATGAATAATCCTTTGAACTCTTCTAGTTCATATTGATTTGTATAAGGATCAAAATTAAATAATGTTGAAACATTCCAATTAATCTCCCTTCGTGCTTCAGGCAATGATCTCACGTCGTGCTTCAGGCAACGACTTTTCTCTCCCTAATAGTGGAAAGACTATTAAAATAACAATCCTCAAAATATATCTTAAAAATATCACTCTAAATTCTTTATTAGAAAGATGAATACCAAATAACAATAATTAAATGTGATAGTTTGGTAATTAATATACTTTGATATAATCAACGAGATAAATGAATCTTTTGGTTCTTGAAGGGATGTTCATGGGAGTTTTCAATAATTCAATGCATCATTATTGATCCTAGATGATCATGCCAAATCATAAAAATATTTGGATCCGAACACTTCTGGTGTATTGCACACTTCTGGTGTATTACAACATTTGTTTCTACTATTCTCATTTTAGTATATATAATATAACCCAGAAGAGAAAATATACAAATTTTCTAATATGAGCTTCTGGCCCGATACTATTGAAGTAATATAAAGAAATTCTTCACTGCCTTCAATATTGGTTTCAATATGATAACCATTATAACGTATATCCTTAAAGCTGAGCAAATTTTTACTTGCCTCAGAAGAATATAAAGAATCATCAATACAAAGTTTATACCCTTTGACAACATTATAATCGCTCTTCTAGAGACTTTAATTAAGTTTGATGAATAATGTGACGCCCCCAAAATAGGTCCACACGACCCATTTTGAGTCCTCAGATATCACACTACAGAAATCAAATACAAACTTCATTTATACAATTGTTGAACTGTCGTGCAGAGTACGACAACACATAAGCTATGAGTTTTAATACAAATATATGTAACTCTCATGGTACCTCAACCACAACACCTTACAATGGTACTTTACATAAAAGTACAGTCAATAACTATTTTAGAAATTAAAATCTTTGGAAAATGCTCGAGAAACCTTCACGTGGGAGGCCATGCATCTAAGTTACGATAGATATCATATGACTTCGAGAATTATCCGTGGTTGATTGATAGACCCCAAGGAAAAATGAGAAGATTACTTGTCATATTTCTTTCCAATGGTGAGTCTTCTCTTGACATATAATTATCTCCATTGTCACTAATTGAGAAATATATTTCAACCAAACTCCAAGATTATATAGGTAGTGCTCATAGATATAATCGGAAAGTGCATCACGATAACCCTCTTCTTATGATAACACGTAAGTCGCCTATCATTAGACATCTTGTCTTATAAAGGGCAAAACACCCTTCCAAAGTTGGGTTCACCTCACCCTATTCGGTTCACCAAAATCAATCTAAGCAAATGACGTATAAAATACGACACACTTATCTAAAATTCTCAATAAAAATATTTTCATACTATTTTGGGAAACCTCAACACTATAGACCATAATTACTAATCCCATTACCCCTTTCGACCCAACTATACTCTTATTACGAAGAAAGAAATTGTGAAGCAAAAGGTGAGCACAACTAACCCAATAAAGAATATCATGACTAAAGATAATTAAATTATCAATAGCCTTCGTCAATAATAAATCAGAGATTTAGAACATATGGTAGATGATAAAACTTTTCAACCATATATAGTTGCAGCGGAACGAGCAATCCATTAGAAGAGTCAAATAGACCATAAATTAAGTCAATTATCTTCTCCATGTTAAAAGTCCACCAACAATGTTTTATCCCTGTAACATCAATCAACAATTCTTATCCACAATCATGTGAATAACTCATAATCATAATTGTAGTTCTAAATTCCTCTTCGCATCTAGGATGAAGATAATTTTTATCACTTGTCTTTACCTGAAACATCAAAGATCATGGTTATACCAAATCACGCCTCTGCTCATAATCATACTAATAAATTCATCTTTGCATTATGGGCCAAAGATATTCATCAACAGTTCATCTTTTGCACTACAGAATGAAAGATATTCAACAAAAGTCATCTTTGCACTACGGGCCAAAGATATTAATATCTCAAAGAAATATATAATCATTTCAAAATTTATATAAATAATAATTATAACCATGTTGATCAATTCACCTTTGCACTTAAGCTAAAGATATTCAATTATAAATTCAATGGTCATGATCATACCAGTCAATAATTCATCTTTGCAGCCAAAGAGAACCCATAGTCACGATCATACCAATAATCTACCCATCTTTACACTTAAGTCAAAGATAAATTTCATCACCAGGATTATAAAAATATTATATATGATAATAAAAACAATATGATCAAAACATGGATTTAATTTCAAGAGTAAGATTCATAAATCAAAGATAATTTGGTCAGAAAAAGAAACTAATTTTGTCGTGAATAGTAACTCATGAATAGTAACTTGTGATAAGTAAATAATCAGAGTATCGTGAATAGTACCCATGAATAGTACTTTCAGTGAATAGTACTCGTAAAAATCTACAAAAAAGCGATATTCCATGGCCCGAGTACAAAGAAATGATATCTCATACAAATATAATAGAATATACAAAATTGCAAATGGATTTTCACGAGTCGCCATGCGGTAATCCACGTGAGCAGGATCATTTCCTGAATTTAATAAAGAATGAATATGAAGGGTCATTCACCATGCATGCGGTAGTCGCGTGAAGCAGTTATTCCAACGAGAATAATAAAAATTGGAATAACGAAAGAATTTTATCATATCCATGTAGGCGAGTTATTCAACAAGTAATAATAAAGAATGGAATAATGAATAATTTCACCATAAATGCGGTGAGTCGCGTGAGCGAGTTATTCCAAAAGAATAATAAAGAATGGAATAACAACTCTTACGCAGTATTGAAAGAAATAACTTTCTTCATGAATACGAAAAAATAATACCACTTACCTCGGAAGAAAGACCGAATCTTTGGAGTAGTGAAATAAGCGGACTGCTTTCTTCTTCTTTCTCTATAGCTTCTCTCACTATAATTGCTCTTGTGAGTCTTGAGTGAATTGGTGAGAATGAAGGAAGAATGAGCTTATTTATAGGAAAACATAGTTTCGATAATTGCATCAGACGTGGCTCAAAATATTACAAAGATAATATGTGAGACCCAGATTTTATCAATAAAGATTTAAATTTTGTCAAAATAATTTTTTAATATTATGGTGTGAATTTAAGATAATATTATAGTTGTGGTTAGTATTTATAAATTTTGCAAAGTATGCAAGTGGTTATATTATATTCGATTGGCCTGGAGAATATATTTGTTTTAGCGAGGAATATTCGTATAACAACTCAATCATCAGGTGGACCCCAAAATGTAATTATTATCGAATTGAGAAAAACGACAAAAATATTTTATTGAAATAACGGCGGAAGTTTTACCGTTGATAATTGTTGAACTACTTTCGGTAGTAAAAGTACACGATAATATGTGGTTGCGACAAGAAGACACCTGGTATTGATTATCGATGCTTATGTGAGAAGTCACCATTTGATTCCATTATTTGTCGATTAATAATATGAATTATTATAATGATAATGACGCTTTTGTTTTATTCAGTATTATTAACGTAATAAAACGAAACATCTTTTATATAAAAAAATACTTTATTAAAGTTATTCTATAAATGTAATATATTATATTTTATTATGATAAGTGTTGCATAGTGTTTTTGCATAGTGTTTTGTATAGTGTTGCATAGTGTTTGCATAGTAAAATGTTTTTATATAAATAGAATATATTATATTTTATTTAAAAGATTTTTGCTTTTAAATATGGACCGTCGATTAAAGTAAATCAATCTGGACCGCTCATGGATTAATTACTACGCATTCTATTTTCCTATAAATAGAAGCTCATTCCTTCATTATTTTCTTACTTAATTCATTGAAACTCTAGAGAGAAATTATGTAGAGAGAAGCTATATAGAGAAAAATTATAGAAAGAAGAAGAGTATTCTCGCTACTTCACTACTTCTATATTCAGCTTCTTTTACGGTGGGTGTTATTCTTTCTTGAAGAGAACTTCATTATTCCATTCATTATTATTCTCGTTGAATAACTTCAGAAAAGTGGCATACCCTATACATAACTCGTGTATACGCCAGATACCCTATACTTGGTGAAATCCTATGTTATTCCATTGCTTATTATTCTCGCTGGAATAACTCGTGTATACGCCGGCTTACCCTATACTTGGTGACATTCTTCTATTATTCTGCTGGAACATCCTGCGTGCATGTGTTTTACACGGACTCGGTTCCGCTTTTATTATTCATTTGGAACATCACGTCGCGTGTTTTACACCTTAATTCGGTTTCCGCTTTTATCATTCTGCTGGAATATCCTATCCGTGTGTTTTACACCGGATCGGTTCCATCTTTATTATTCTCGTTGGAACATCCAGCGCTTGTGAATTTCACCGACCGGTTCCGCTTATTATTATTCATTGAATAACTCAATACATCTGCAATCTGCGCATGCATGGTGATTTCTTTTGTTATTCCATTCTTTATTATACTCAAATAAGTTAAAACTTTGACTTCTATACTCCATGAAATTAGTAGAATATCCTCGATATTTGCGTTTCATCCAAAGATCTTCTCATGGAAATATTCTTCCGATCATTCTTGAATTTTACTCTACTGAAACAAAGATTATGTTGACATTTGGGACGTTAATAATTCATGGATTAAATAATTCTTGAATTTGTTTTATTGAATTATTATGTCATCACATCATCCTCGTGTTATATTATGTTATCTTTTGGCTTACGTGATAGATGAACTTAGTATGATTATGACTGTGGATCAATCGGTATAATCATGACTTGATATAAATGATGTGACAAAAGTTCTCGGTGGGCCCGTAATGCAGTTGATGGATAGTTTTTGGTATGATTATGACTGTGGGTGATTCTAGATAGTCACGACCATCGATAACTTGATGAAAATCCTTGACCGTAAGGTACATGGATGATTAGATGTGGTGGTTTAATTATTGTCGAGTCTCTCAGTGATAAAAAATTGATAAAACCCTTTAAAACCTAAAAGATAGTAGATTTTATTCTCTACTTGACTCTTTTAATGGATTGCATATTCACCGCAGCTTAAACCGGTTGCTTCATTGTATTTTATTAGCTTAACACCGTTGAAGGCTAATGATAATTTATTCTCGCATTATCTTAGTCATAATATTTCTTCTTTGGCTAGTTGAGCTCACCCTTTCTTTCACCGTTCTCTTCAGAAATGAGAACATAGGGACTTAGCTCTGGGAACGGTAATGGTCCGTAGGATAAGATTAGTAGTCCCTCACTATTCGCGTGAAATAAAGGTGATAATAGTTGTAATAAGGACCCTTTTGAGTTTGTATAATATCTAGTAGACAAAATTTGTATTCAAACTCACGCTTTATGTCGTAATGTACACGGCGCTTATATTAAGTAAGTTGTATTTGAATTTATGTACCATGTAAGTGGCGACCCAAGATGGGTGACGATACCTAATTTTGGGGGCGCCACAAAATTGGTATCGAGCTATAAGTAAAGAGCCCCGAGCCTCTCGTTGGACTGACTTCATTGATGGGGATGCACCGGCCGCACTCTCCGTAGGGGCCGCCGCTCAATTGGTGGTAAACCGACAGTATCAATGTGAGGTGTCTTGACCACGGGTTGGTGTCCGTAGTCACAGATGGTATCGAGCTTAGGGATACGATCCTCAAGCAAGATGTGAGAATAAGACTAGAGGAGAGAGACGGGGAATTCCTTCGCTAGTATGACCTCTACCTAAATTTATTTGGTATTTAATTGGCCTGGTCAGTATATAGGATAATATGTGATATGTTAATTAACCCTTATTTTGTGACAAGAGTTTGAGAATGACATCTGAAAATGCTTTGAGATAAGCAATGAAGCACATGAGAGTGTTGATTCAAATAAAAACAAAAGATAACAACCAACAACACGATAATAATCATATTTGGGCAATTTACTATCGAATAATGATAACCATCGCGGGAAATTATCATGCTAAGAATGGTAACCACTTTATGGTAATCATGGCCAAGATAATAGAAGTGGAAATTTCAAGAAGAGAAGGTCATTTAGCTCGATTTTGTCGTGCACCAAAGTCAAGTCCAAATTGGATGGTGGCACCAAAGGCGGATACGGATAAAACAAAGTCGATTGGTTTTCAATGAAGAGCGTTTTTCATGACTTCTTAAAAAGCAAGTGACTCGAACGGTTAGACGGGTTAGTTAATTATAAATTCTTGCTGAAGTCTATACCTTATAAGATACCGGTTCTACCCATTATTTTATCTCGTTTGCTTGCGTTCAACATTTAAATATTGACTCAGGAGAAGTTAGACTTTGACTTATCGGTTGAAACTTTGTTAGTAGGAGCCTTCGTTACCTCTACTATTTTTAAATCTTGTTTGGTTCAAATAAACATTTTCACGCTACACCGTCGATCTTATCTTTTTGAAAATATTTGCCTTTGATGGGATTTTAGGAATCAATTGGTTAACTACTCATCATTCTTTTTCGTAGGTTGTTAGCTTTATATTCATAACCAACTTGTTGTAAACGAATTCAAGTAACCAAACTACTAAAGTCAATTATCATCATATCAAGCCATAAGTAAAGAGCCCCGAACCTTTCGTTGTTGACTTCCTTGTATGGAATGCACCGGCCGGACTTTCAGTAGGCGACATCGTGAATGAAGATGGCAAGTTTATAGGTATCATTGTGAGGTCTTATCTGTGTTAAGGGATAAAGTCACAATCGGTATTAATGACGACTCTATCCAAGTCTTGGACGAGAGTAATGCTTTTGAATGATATTTCTATTATTAATAAATTTCTGGCGTATTCTTGAAGACTTCCTAGCCTACCCTAGAACATGAAATCGAATTTTGTATCAATTCCAAAGATAAAAAACCCATTTCTTAAACCTCAAATATTTCTTCAACTAAAAGGATCGCTTACGAGGATTATGATGAAAGTCATAATAAAAGCATTGGACTAATGAAAATCATGGGTATTCGTGGTATTAGTAAGTTTTATGATGAGTTATGTTGGTTATTATGTGAAAACATGAAAGTTTCTTAGAAATCACAAAGGGTTGAAAAAATCGATTTTGGTAAAAACGTAATATGAAATTCAATTGACCATATCTCCAATTATATTTTGAATTTTTGAATGTGGTCAAGTCCTAGAGTTAGATCTATGAGTTACCTAACTAATCCAAGTGGAATTACTGGAAAAGGTGTTGTAGATTTTTGTGTGGACTGATTTTAGCAAAGGAGGCCAAAGCTGTAAATTTTCAAAAAACGCTATCGCCCAGAAACTTTAAGGGCTGTTTCAGCCACTTAAATTATGAGAAAAATTCTGGCCTTTAGGGACATGAAGGTATATGGTATAAAGTACCTCTTGTCCAAAAATGAGCTCATTCTCGACTTAAAATGAGCAAGTTATGACTCTTTCAATATTTAGGTTTTTTCGATTAAAAACGCTATAACCTGAGTTCTATAACTCAGATGACCATGAAATTTAAACTAGAAGCTCACGTTAACATGTGTAAGGTCCTGCCAAGATTTGGGAATTTTGAGTTAAACTTGAGGTAGCTAATTTCTTAAGGAATTAATTAGAAATTGATTTTTGAAAAATAGTAAATGAATTTTAAAATTTCTGAGAAAATATATTTTCATTATGGGACTATATTATGCTAAATCCTTAAAAGAAATATTTTTGGGACTGATTTGGTATTTTTCATGAAAATAGTTTAGTTACGAAAATATATGAGTTAAATATGTTATGTGAAGTAATAAAGTTGAAAATAAGATTTTATGGCTAGAGAATCCTATATAGAGTATATGCATATTTTTTTTGATGAGGGATTTGATAATTGGTGATTATATTTTATGAGTATGGCATTTTGAATGATTAAATGCATTATATGGTAAAAGCGTAAACAATTGAGATAAATTGTTTATAAATTTAAGAAGTGATTAAAATATTATTATAATATTAATGTTATTAGATTATGAGATTATTAAGTGATTGACAACATGGGGATATTCTTGAATCCTGGATAAATTATATTATAAATGTTTAATATTTATCCTTTATCTCATTTGATTGATTCTTTATATCATTATCCTCACGTTTATATTATGTTGAAAGTCATCTCGTGGCTTCAGAAGGCATAGATGGACTTGGTATGATTATGACTTGTGGATTGTTCTAAGATAATCATAACCGTAAATGAATACACAATTATCTTTGGTAGTAGTGCATGGATAATTTGTGGTCGTGATACTAATGAATACACAATTATCTTTGGTAGTAGTGTATGGATAATTTGTGGTCGTGATACTAATGAATACACAATTATCTTTGGTGCGTAGTGCATGGATAATTTGTGGTCGTGATACTTAATGAATACACAATTATCTTTGGTAGTAGTGCAGGTGGATAATTTGTATTAGTCGTGATGATCTTAATGAATACACAATTATCTTTGGTAGTAGTGGTGGATAATTTGTGGTCGTGATACTAATGAATACAAAATTATCTTTGGTAGTGCATGGATAATTTGTGGTCGTGATACTAATGAATACACAATTATCTTTGGTAGTAGTGCATGGATAATTTGTGGTCGTGATACTAATGAATACACAATTATCTTTGGTAGTAGTGCGTATGATAATTTGTGGTCGTGATACTAATGAATACACAATTATCTTTGGTCGTAGTGCATGGATAATTTGTGATCGTGATACTAATGAATACACAATTATCTTTGCCGTAGCAGTATGGATAATTGGTCGTGATATCTAATGAATACACAATTATCTTTGGCCGTAGTGAGCATGGATAATTTGTGGTCGGATACTAATGAATACACAATTATCTTTGGTAGTAGTGCATGGATAATTTATGGTCGCGATATCTAATGAATACACAATTATCTTTGGTAGTAGTGCATGGATAATTTGTGGTCGTGATACTTAATGAATACACAATTATCTTTGGTAGTAGTGTACGGATAATTTGTGGTCGTGATACTTAATGAATACACGATTATCTTCTACCGTACGTAGTGCATGGATAATTTGTGGTCGTGATACTAATGAATACACGATTATCTTTGGGTCAGTAGTGCACGGATAATTCGTGGTCGTGATACTAATGAATACACGATTATCTTTGGTAGTAGTGCATGGATAATTCGTGGTCGTGATACTAATGAATATCCTCGGCTCAGTAGTAGTGCGGGGATGATTCGATGATATGGATTAATTATCGAAATGAGTCTCAAGAATGAAATATTAATTCATGGATGTGGTAAAAGTCATCTTCGTCAGTAGTGTATCGATAGACTTGGTATGATTACGACCACCTGGATTATTCGGTATAATCACGATCAGTAATTGAAAACACGAATATCCTTAGCCAAGATGGTGCATGGATAATTCATGGTTGTGATACTATTAAGTCGAGTCTCAGATTATTGGTTTTACACATTATATATCTTCGCTGGCAGTAGTGCAAAGATGAATTATTAATAAATATCTTTGGCTCGTAGAAAAAAGATGAATTGTTAATGAATATCTTCGGGCTGATTGCAAAGATGAACTTAATATTTTCAACGATTAAGGGATTCAAGGTATCCTCACCTCTTTATCATACCAGTATCGCACTCCAATTTCGAGGGCTTAAATTCCATAAGGAGGGAGAGATCAGAGACCCCGATTTTATCAATAAAGATTTAAATTTTGTCAAAATAATTTTTAATATTATGGTGTGAATTTAAGATAATATTATAGTTAGGTAGTATTTATAAATTTTGTAAAGTATGCAAGTGGTTATATTATATTCGATTGGTCTGGAGAATATTCTTGTTTAGCAGGGAATATTCGTATAACTACTCAATCATTGGTGGACCCTATATAACGTAATTATCATTTAATCGAGAAAACGACAAAAATATTTTATCGAAATAACGGCGGAAGTTTTACTGCTGATTGATCTTGTTGAACTACTCTAGAGTAAAAAATACAAAGAATACGTGTGGTTAAGCGTAGTAGCACCAAGATTGATTATTGATGCTTATGTGAGAAGTCACTCAGGTTTGATTCCATTATCACGATTAATAATATGAATTATTATAATGATAATGACGCTTTGTTTTATTCGTATTATTAACGTAATAAAATGTAAACATCTTTTTATATAAAATGTATACTTTATTAAAGTTATTCTATAAATAGAATATATTATATTTTATTATGCATAGTGTTTGCGTAGTGTTTTGCGTATATATTATTTTGTATAGTGTTGCATAGTGTTTGATAAGTAAAATGTTTTTATATAAATAGAATATATTATATTTTATTTAAAAGATTTTGCTTTAAATATGGATCACGATTAAAGTAAATCAATCTGGGACCGCTCATGGATTAATTACTACGCATTCTATTTTCCTATAAATGAAGCTCATTCCTTCATTATTTTCTTACAAATTCATCAAACTCTGTAGAGAGAAAGTAGAGAGAAGCTATAGAGAGAAAATTATAGAAAGAAGAAGAGTATTCTCGCTACTTCACTACTTCTATATTCAGTTCTTTTTTACTAGTAAGGGTGTTATTCTTTTCTTCTTGAAGAGAACTTCATTATTCCATTCACTATTATTCCGCTGAATAACTCGTAAAAGTGGCATACCCTATACATAACCTCAGTATACGCCAGATAATACCCTATACTTGGTGAAATCCTTATGTTATTCCATCGCTTATTATTCTCGCTGAATAACTTTGATACGCTGCCATTTACCCTATACTTGGTGACATTCTTCTATTATTACGTTGGAACATCCGTCTCATGTGTTTTACACCTGACCGGTTCCGCTTTTTATTATTCTCGTTGAACATCCTGTCATGTGTTTTACACCGACCGGTTCCGCTCTTTATCATTCTCGCTGAATATCCTATCTGTGTGTTTACACCGGATCCGGTTCCATCTTTATTATTCTGTTGGAACATCCCATGCTTTAGTGAATTTCACCGACTTCGGTTCCGTTATTATTATTCTCATGGAATAACTCGCTTTCATGCCAAGCACCGCATTGCGTGGTGATTTCTTTTGTTATTCCATTCTTTATTATACTCAAATGGTTAAAACTTTTGACTTATACTCCATGAAATTAGTAGAATATCCTCGATATTTGCGTTCATCCAAAGATCTTCTCATGGAAATATTCTTCCGATCATTCTTGAATTTTACTTCACGAAACAAATTATGTTGACAATTTGGACGTTAATAATTCATGGATTAAATAATTCTTGAATTTGTTTTATTGAATTATTATGTCATCATCATCATCCTCATGTTATATTATGTTATCTTTGGCTTACGCATAGATGAACTTAGTATGATTATGCACCGCGGATCAATCGGTAGATAATCGTGACTTGATATAAATGATGTGACAAAAGTTCTCGAGCCATTCAGAATGCAACATTGATGGGTAGTTTTTGGTATGATTATGACTGTGGGTGATTCGGTATAGTCACGAATTATCGATAACTTGATGAAAATCCTCGACCAAGTAATGCAGGGATGATTAGATGTGGTGGTTTAATTATTAAGTCGAGTCTCGGCGATAAAAATTGATAAAAAAACCTTTAAAACCTAAAAGATAGTAGATTTTATTTTCTACTTGACTCTTTTAATGGATCGCGTATTCATTGCAGCTTAAACCGGGGTTGTCTATTGTATTTTATCGCTTTAACACTTGTTGGCTAATGATAATTTATTCTCGCATTATCTTAGTCGTAATATTTATTTCTTATCGGTGAGTTGAGCTCACCTTTTCTTTCTTTCACCGTTCTCTTCTTGAAACGAGAATATAAATTTTATTTAGTCGGGGAACGTAAGTAATGGTCCGTAGGATAAGATTAGTAGTCCTCACTATTCGCGAAATAGTGTGATAATAAATGTGTAATAAGGACTCTTTTTGAGTGTGTATAATATCTAAGAGACAAAATTTGTATTCAAACTCACGCTTTATGTCAGAATGCATATGCATAGTTATATTAAGTAAGTTGATTTGAATTTATGTATCATGTAAGTGGCGACCCAAGATAGGTGACGATACCAATTTTGGGGCGTCACACATAATACCTTCATCTTTTAAAATCATTTTAATTTAGTCCTGCAAGAATTATCAAACTTGCACCACCTCCCCTAATAGTACATCATGTGAATCAATAATACAATTATGTCAATAGTTCTATACATCACCAGTACAAAGTACTAAATAGATAATACTTAAATCACAACGTTTTTTATTAAAACGTTGTGATATTTTTTTTATAACATTTTTAAAAAAAATGTTGTAGATATATATATAAAAACGTTATATATTTAAAAGGATATTTTTTTAATTTTAGTTAGATAACATTTTTTTTAAAAACGTTGTCTATCAAGAAAAACACGGAGCTCTGACTGAACACTTAAAATTAAAACGTAGTCTTTTTCTCTCCAAGGCTCGTCATTTTCATTCTTTCATCTCTGTGCTCGTCAGTTTGGTCTCCGTGCAGAGCTTCAGTTTCTCTTTTTCCCTTCCATTTCTCCTCAAAATCTCGCCATTTTTGAAGCTTCAGAATCATCGAGGAGCTTTAATTCGGTTTGTTTCACGGGTTTCAAGCATGGAATTCGAGGTTTTGGTTTGAGAAATTTGGATAAATCTAGGGCTTTTATGAGCGTCTCTGATAAATCTAGGGTTCACACCATAAAACCCGCCTGACCCATATATCTAAATCTTCTGTATCTCAACTCTCAGTATTCCGGTGACCATCTATGGCGAATACATTCAATCGCCGACTCAATTAAAGCTCCGGTCATCAGAAACCAATTTCCTCGCCAGCAGCAGCAGCAGCCCTCAAAAGCTTTTAGCCGATTCCCCAACTCTATTTACAGAAAAGCCAAGGAGCTGGATCTTTTGGTTCCTAGTTCAATACTATCCTCACCCTTTTCGTCCACGGCGTCGTCTGTTACAAAGATTGGGTTGTGGGGTGGTATTTGGGGATGATTAAATCTCGCCCCATTCTCACAAAATCCATCACTTCTGCCCTTATTTACACTGTTGCGGATTTCTCTTCTCAGGTACCAAAACCCTATAATTTCTATCTTCTCTCTCTCTCTCGAATTTCTTTTTCCAATTGGCCGCCTCTAATTATATATATATATATATATTTATACTCCACTAATTTATATAATTAACCTGCCTATTGTGATATAATCCTATATAGACTATACTCAATATACAATTAAAATACTACTACTTGTTTATAAACCCTACAGTAGAGCACTTCTTCATTTGGGGAAGGGGAGCTTTAGTATTTTGGGATCCTTTAGACCTGTTATTGTTTTATAGCGAGAATGGCGAGTTCCTATCCAGCTCCTGTTAGTGCTGTTCAGGTAATTGGATTTTATGATTCAATTGAGATCGTATGCTAGATTTACTATAGTTATTACTTGGCTGGTTGAATTGGAATTTTATCGTCTTTTGCGTGGTTGATTTTTAAAAGTCCTGTACTGATAGATGTTCAATATTTTTATCAATACAGGCAATTCGATATTGTTTTTAATGTGTTTTCATGAGCACGATAATATAAATGAAATTGATGGATCCATAATTTACTATGTGTTTTCACTTGCTATGGCATATTGTGAGACCCCAGATTTTATCAATAAAGATTTAAATTTTGTCAAAATAATTTTTAATATTATGGTGTGAATTTGAGATAATATTATAGTTGTGGGTAGTATTTATAAATTTTGCAAAGTATGCAAGTGGTTATATTATATTCGATTGGTTCCGGGAATATTAGGTTTAGCAGGAATATTCGCATAACGGCTCAATCATTGGTGGACCCATAAATGTAATTTATTGTCTCTGGATTGAAAACGCACAAAAATATTTTATTGAAATAACTAACGGAAGTTTTACCGTGGTTACTTGTTGAACTACTTTCATTAGTAAAAAGTGCAATAATAAGTGTGGTTGCAGACAAGAAAGCATTACGGTATTGATTATTGATGCTTATATGAGAAGTCACCCGGTTTGATTCCATTATTGTCGATTAATAATATGAATTATTATAGTGATAATGACGTTTTGTTTTATTCAGATTATTAACGTAATAAAAGCGTAAACATCTTTTATATAAAATAGAATACTTTATTAAAGTTATTCTATAAATAGAATATATTATATTTTATTATGCATAAGTGTTGCATAGTGTTTTTGCATAGATGTTTGCATAGTAAAATGTTTTTATATAAATAGAATATATTATATTTTATTTAAAAGATTTTTCTTTAAATATGGACCGTCGATTAAAGTAAATCAATCTGGGACCGTTCATGGATTAGTTACTATGCATTCCATTTTCCTATAAATGTAAGCTCATTCCTTCATTATTTGCTTACTTAATTACGTTGAAACTCTGTGAGAGAGAAATTATAGAGAAGCTATAGAGAAAAATTATAGAAAGAAGAAGAGTATTCTCGCTACTTCACTACTTCTATATTCAGTTCTTTTTTACTAGTGAAGGGGTGTTATTCTTTCTTCTTGAGAACTTCATTATTCCATTCATTATTATTTTGTTGGAATAACTCGTAAAAGTGATATACCCTATACATAACTTTTATATGCAGATATCCTATACTTGGTGAAATCCTTATGTTATTCCATTCTTATTTATTCATTGAATAACTCAGATATGCGGCTTTACCCTATACTTGGTGACATTCTTCTATTATTCATTTGGAACATCACGTCATGTGTGTTTTACACCGGACTGGTTCCGCTTTTATTATTCTCGTTGGAACATCACCGTGCATGTGTTTTACACCCATGGTTCCGCTTTTATCATTCTGTTGAATATCCTATCATGTGTTTTACACCCGGATCCGGTTCCATTTTATTATTACGTTGGAACATCCTGCTCATGTGTGAATTTCACTGACACGGTTCCATTATTATTATTCTGTTGGAATAACCCGCCTCATGCAATCTGCATGCACGGGTGATTTCTTTTGTTATTCCATTCTTTATTATACCCAAATAAGTTAAAACTTGACTTCTATACTCCATGAAATTAGTAGAATATCCTCGATATTTGCGTTTCATCCAAAGATCTTTTCATGGAAATATTCTTCCGATCATTCTTGAATTTTACTCTACAAAAACGATGTCGTGTTGACAATTTGGACGTTAATAATTCATGGATTAAATAATTCTTGAACTTGTTTTATTGAATTATTATGTCATCACATCATCCTCATGTTATATTATGTTATCTTTGGCTTACGTACATAGATGAACTTAGTATGATTATGACCGGGATCATTCTGGTATAATCATGACTTGATATAAATGATGTGACAAAAGTCCTCGGTGGCTTTAGTAATGCGATGATGGATAGTTTTTGGTATGATTACGACTGTGGGGTGATTCTATAGATAGTCGTGACCATTGATAATTTGATGAAAATCCTTGACCGTGTGTACGTGGGATGATTAGATGTGGTGGTTTATTTATTAAAATCGAGTCTCGGTGATAAAAATTGATGAAAACCTTTAAAACCTAAAAGATAGTAGACTTTATTCTCTACTGCCACTTTTTAATGGATTGCTTATTCCGCCATGAGCTTAAACTGGTTTATCTATCAGTATTTTTATCGGTTTAACACTCATTGAAGGCTAATGATAATTTATTCGCATTATCTTAGTCATAATATTTCTTCTTGGGCTAGTTGAGCTCTCCTTTTCTTTCAACATTCTCTTCGTGAAATGAGAACATAAATGGACGAGACAGTCGAGAACAAGTAATGGTCCGTGAGGATAAGATTAGTAGTCCTCACTATTCGTGAAATAGTGTGATAATAGTAGTAATGAGGACTCCTTTTGAGTTTGTATAATATCTAGTAGACAATATTTGTATTCAAACTCACGCTTTATTTCGTATTATACCTACGCTTATATTAGTAAGTCGTATTTGAATTTATGTACCGTATAAGTGGCGACCCAAGATGGGTGACGACGTATACCTAATTTTAGGGGGCCATGGTTGGTATCGAGCTTAGGATATGATCCCCGGTCGAGATGTGAGATAAGAACTAGAGGGGAGAGACGGGAATTCCTTCGCTAGTATGACCTACCTAAATTTATTTGGTATTTAATTGGTCACGTCGTAGTATAGGATAATATGTGATATGTTAATTAACCCTTGTTTTGTGACGGTGTTTGAGAATGACATCCTAAAATCTTTGAGATAAGCAATGAAGCACATGAGAGTGTTGATTCAAATTTCAAACAAAAGGTAACGACCAACAATACGATAATAATCATACCGGTGGCAACGGCTATCGAACAATGATAACCATTGTAGGGAAATTATCATGTTAAGAATGGTAACCACTTCCTTGGTAATCATGGCAAAGATAATAGAGTGGAAATTGCAAGAAGAGAAGGTCATTTAGCTCAATTTTGTTGTGCACCAAAGTCAAGTCTAGTAGGCGGTGGCACCAAAGGTGGATATGTACAAAACAAAGTCGTTGGTTTTAGGAAGTGCATTTTCACGACTTCTCAAAAAGCGAAGTAAACCGATCGAAATTAGCACGGGTTAGTTAATTATAAATTGCAAAAGTCTATACCTTATAAGATACCTGGGGTTACCCATTATTTTATCTCTCTTGCTTGCTCAACGCTTAAATTTGACTCGGAGAAGTTGATTTTGACTTATTGGTTGAAACTTCGTTAGTAGGAGCCTTTATCGCTTACTATTTTTAAATCTTGTTTGATTCAAATAAACACTTTCACGCTACTCGTCGATCTTATCTTTTTGAAAATACTTGCCTTTAATGTGATTTTAGGAATCAATTGGTTAACTACTCATCATGTTTTTTCGAAGGTTGTTAGCTTTTATATTCATAACCAACCCATATACTCTAATTCAAAGTAACCAAATCCTAAAGTTAATCATCGTTATATCAAGCCATAAGTAAAGAGCCCGATCCTTTCGTTGTTGACTTCCTGTGTGGAAGCACCGGCGGACTTTCAGAAAGCGTCATTTAATCGAAGATGGCAAGTTTATAGGTATCATTGTGGAGGTGCTATCTAGGTTAAGGGATAGAAGTCACAGTCAGATCAATGTGACGTACTATCCAAGTCTTGGATGAGAGTAACATTTTGAATGATATTTCTATCATTAATAAATTTCGATGATTCTCAAGATTTCCTAGCCTACCCTAGAGCGTGAAATCGAATTTTGTATCGACCCGGAAGACAAAACCCATTTCTTAAACCCTCAAATATTTCTTCAACTAAAAGGATCTTTCTTGGGTTATGATGAAAGTCATAATAAAAGTATAAAACTAATAAAATCACGGGTATATATGAAGTATTAGTAAGTTTTATGATGAGTTATGTTGGTTAGATGTAAAACATGAAAGTTTCTTAGAAATCACAAAGAGTTGAAAATCGATTTTAGTGAAAAGCGTAACATGAAATTCAATCACCGTATCTCCTATTATATTTTGAATTTTGAATGTGGTCAAGTCCTGAGTTAGATCTACGAGTTACCTAACTAATCCAAGTGGAATTACCGAAAAGGTGTCAGAGATTTTGTGTGGACCGATTTTAGCAAAGGAGTGCAAAGTCAAAAACCGAAAAAGCTTCGCATGATTTTTAGAGGTCAAGTTTGCCCACTTAAATTATGAGAAAAATTACGCCTTTTTGGATACATGAAAGTATATGGTATAAAGTATCTCTCCCAAAAAATGAGCTCATTCTCGACTTAAAATGAGCAAGTTATGACTATTTCAATATTTAGGTTTTTCCGATTTAAAACGCTATAACCTGAGTTCTATAACTCGATGACCATGAAATTTAAACCGAAGCTCACGTTAATATGTGTAAGTATCCTCGTCAAGATTTGGGAATTTTTGAGTTAACCTTGAGGTAGCTAATTTCTTAAGAATTAATTAGAAATTGATTTTTGAAAAATAGTAAATGAATTTTAAAATTCTTAGAAAAATATATTTTCATTATGGGACTATATTATGCTAAATCCCGTAGGAAAGAAATATTTTTTATGAAAAATAGGACTAATTTGAAAGTTTTTCATGAAAAATTGAGTTTACGAAATGAAATATGTAATACGTATGAATATCGAGAAAAATATGATTAACGGGTGATGAAGCATTTTTGGAATCATATGATGGAGATAAATTGTTTATAAATTGAAAATGATATTATTTTATATTTTATAATATTATATAGAATATATGATATTTTTTGATGAGGATTTGATAATTGGTGATGATATTTTATGTATGGCATTTTTTGAACATTATATGATTTATATGCAGAAAGCGTAATTGAGATAAATTGTTTATAAATTTAAGAAGTGATTAAAATATTGTTATAATATTAATGATATTAGATTATGAGATTATTAAGTGATTGATAACACGGGATATTCTTGAATCTCGGATAAATTATATTATAAATGTTTAATATTTATTCTTTATCTCATTTGATTGATTCTTATATCATTATCCTCACGCTTATATTATGTTGAAAGTAATTACATGGCTTACGCGTGCGTAGATGGACTTGGTATGATTATGTGGATCATCATTAAGATAATCATAACCAGTAATTGAAAACACAATTATCTTTAGCCGTAGTCGTGGATAATTTGTGGTCGTGATACTAATGAATACGATTATCTTTGGGTAGTGCGTGGATAATTTGTGGTCGATACTAATGAATATCCTTAGCACATGAGTGCGGGGATGATTGATGATGTGGATTAATTATTGGAAATGAGTCTCAAAGAATGAAATATTAATTCATGGATGTGTTCAAAGTCATCTCAGGCTTTACGTGCATAGATGGACTTGGTATATGATTACACTGTGGGATCGCCTAAGATAATCATAACCAGTAATTGAAAACACAATTATCTTTAAGCCGTAGTAATGGATAATTTGTTTGTGGTCGTGATACTAATGAATACACGATTATCTTTGGCCGTAGTGCACGGATAATTTGTGGTCGTGATACTAATGAATATCCTTGGCCTCGTAGTGCGTGGATGATTCGATGATATGGATTAATTATCGAAAAGTCTCAAAGAATGAAATATTAATTCACGGATGTGTTCAAAGTCATCCGCGGCTTACGTCATAGATGGACTTGGTATGATTATGACGAGGGATCATTCCGGCATAATCATAATCAGAATTAAAAACACAATTATCTTTGGCCGTAGTGTCAAAATGGATAATTTGTGGTCACGATACTAATGAATATCCTTAGCTTTGTAAGTGCGAGGATGATTCGACGATGTGGATTATTATTATCGAAATGAAGTCTCAAGAATGAAATATTAATTCATGGATGTGTTCAAAGTCATCTCGTGGGCTTACGTGCATAGATGGACTTGGTATGATTATGACTGTGGATCATTCTAAGATAATCATAATCAGTAATTGAAAAACACAATTATCTTTAAGCGTAAGTGCATGGATAATTTGTGGTCGTGATACTAATGAATACATACGATTATCTTTGGTAGTAGTCGTATGGATAATTTGTAGGTCGGATACTAATGAATACACGATTATCTTTAGCCGTAGTGCACGGATAATTTGTGGTCGTGATCTTAATACATACCGATTATCTTTGGCCGTAGTCGTACGGATAATTTGTGGTCGTGATACTAATGAATACATGAATATCTTTGGTCAGTAGTGCAAAGATGAATTTATTAGTATGCCATGAAGGTGAATTGTATTTGGTATAGCTATGATTTTTTGATGTTTCGTGAAGATAGGTGATGTAAATTATCTTCTTCTTGGGGTGCAAAGAGGAATTGAATCACAATTATGATTATGAAGTTATTCATATATGATTGTGAATGTAAATTGTTGATTGATGTTACAGGATATGGTCTTTAGCAGATATTTATCTGTAAGACGGTAATATACTTCGCTAGTGGTGTGACTTACCTAAGCCGCAAATTTTCTTGATGAGTTGACAATTTGTGATATGTCAATTAACCTTTGTTTTGAAGGTATATTTTAGAATGATATCTGAAATACGTGAGACGAGTAATGGGAAAATTACGATACAGAGGATATAACCTGGAAGGTAATAATCTGATCTGAAAGAAAGTAAGGTATTCTCATCTCTTTATCATACTGTATGCGCACCCTAATTTCGAGGGGCGTAATTCCATAAGGAGGGAGATCAGGAGACCCAGATTTTATCAATAAAGATTTAAATTTTGTCAAAATAATTTTTAATATTACGGTGTGAATTTGAGATAATTAGTTATGGTAGTATTTATAAATTTTGCAAAGTATGCAAGTGGTTATATTATATTCGATTGGTCTGGGAATATTCTGTTTAGCAGGAATATTCGTGCACAACTACTCAATCATTGGTGGACCCTACAACGTAATTATTGTCCGATTGAGAAAAACGACAAAAATATTTTTATGAAATAACTACGAAGTTTTACCGTAATTACCGCTGAACTACCTCTAGAGTAAAAGCACAAAGAATAAGTGTGTGGTTGACAAGAGCATCACCTGTATTGATTATCATGCTTATGTGAGAAGTCACCGGTTGATTCCATTATCACGATTAATAATATGAATTATTATAGTGATAATAATACGCTTTGTTTTATTCGTATTATTAACGTAATAAAATGAAAACATCTTTTTATATAAAATAGAATACTTTATTAAAGTTATTCTATAAATAGAATATATTATATTTTATTACGCATAGTGTTGCATATGTTTTTCGTAATATTTGCAGATAGTAAAATGTTTTTATATAAATAGAATATATTATATTTTATTTAAAAGATTTTTCTTTAAATATGGACCGTCAGATTAAAGTAAATCAATACGGACCGTTCATGGATTAGTTACTACGCATTCCATTTTTTCCTATAAATAGAAGCTCATTCATTCCTTCATTATTTTCTTATACAATTCGTTGAAACTCTGAGAGAAATTATGTAGAGAAGCTTATAGAGAAAATTATGAAAGCAAGAAGAGTATTCTCGCTACTTCACTACTTCTATATTCATTTTTTTACTTGAGAAGTGGTGTTATTTTTCTTCGAAGAGAACTTCCATTATTCCATTCATTATTATTTTGTTGGAATAACTTTAAAAAAGTGATATACCCTATACATAACCTCGTATATGCCAGATATCCTATACTGTGAAATCCTTATGTTATTCCATTCTTATTTATTCATTGGAATAACTCAGATACGGCTTACCTCTATACTTGGTGACATTCTTCTATTATTCTATGCTAGATTTACTATAGTTATTACTTGGCTGGTTGAATTGGATCTGGGTTCCATTTTTATTATTCTCGGTTGGAATCGTCTTTATTATTATTCTCTGTGGAATAACGTGGTTGATTTTTAAAATTATACTGTACTGATAGATGTTATTCTTCAATATTTTTATCAATACAATTTGGACAATTTCATGGATTAAATAATTTTTGACTTGTTTTATTGATATTATGTCATGTTTTAATGTGTTTTCATGAGCACGATAATATAATAATAAATGATGTGAAATTGATGGATCCATAATTTACTATGTGTTTTCACTTGCTATGGCATATGTTATGGATCAGGCACTATTTCTATTCATGTTGGATTTCATTTGGTAAACATCACATCAGTAACTTGAAACAGCTAAATCAAGAATATAAGTAGCAGTTACACTTCTTATATTCTGTATTGGCTTCTAGAAATATTAATGTAATTGCATCTACTTTTTGCAAGCTAACTCTTCGTTTGATGTTGAACTTCTATCTTGGATTAACTTTAAAGACATCTGCAAGGATGGTGGAATATTCAAGAAAATTATTAAGGAGGGAGAAATGGGAGATCCCTAAGAACCTCAATGAAGTGTTAGGTACATTGTACATTTTCTCTAGCAATGCTTACAGTTTTGACTGTGGATCCTTCTGTTGAATCACTGCTTACCCTGTCCGTTGCTGCTATTAATGTAGTCAATTATGAGGCTCGGCTAAAAGGATGGAACCTTGATTGCAAAGTCAGATGCAGTAGAGTTCACTGTGCAAGATGGTAAGTTTTTTTGTGGTCCATCTAAAATCTACTTTTTCAATGTTTAGATATTTTATGGATGTTTTCGATTTGCTTTTGTTATAGGTCATTTCTGTCCTGCCTTGGCCAAAGCTGTAAAACCATGAAAAAAGGAGAAAAGGTCCTCCTTACAGTGAAGCCTCTGTGTGAGTAGATTTGTTGTATGCAAGTTGTTTCCATATAGAGATGTGTATTTGAAAGCAAAGATTTTTTTAGACTGAATTTTCCTGTGTTTGTTCTTTTTGTGGTTGCAGATGGGTTTGGAGAGAAAGGCAATGCAGCTGCAGTTTCCGCCAAATGCCATGTTGCAAATTACTCTAGAGCTAGTATCGTGGAAGGCTGTCTCTCATATTGGTGATGATAAGAAAGTTATTAAGAAGATCCTGAAGGAAGGGGAGGGATATGAGAAACTGAATGAAGGAGCTGTTGTCGATTAGGAAGTTGTAGATGGTACTGTCTTCTATAAGAAGGGCCATGATGGTGATGAGGAGCCTTTCGAGTTTCAGACAGATGAAGGTGTTAGAGTTTACCAGATATTTGATTTTGAATCTAGTTGGCCTATTGTTGCTTGTTTCTTACTTTATTGAGGTTTACGTTGAACAGAGCAAGTTATAGATGGGCTTGATAGAGTGGTGATGGCAATGAAAAAGGGGGAGGTAGCACTGGTAACAGTTGAACCAGAATGTGCCTTTGGTTCATCTAGATCACAGCAGGAATTGGCCTTGCAGGTCCCACCCAACTCGACTGTTTACTATGAGATTGAGCTTCTATCTTTTGTCGAGGTGAGTTTATCATATTTTCTCTGGTATATATAGTCCGTTATGAATTTGGTTACAAGTTATGCATGTCATGCAGAGAAAGCATGATGTGGCTGTTGCCATCGCAACAGCTGCTGCAGCTGAAGCTGCTGTTACTGCTGCCCATGCTGCAGCTGAAGTTGTCCGTCTTACAAGTGTCCCTAGTGGATTTGAAAAGAGAAATCGCAATTTAGCTGCAATTAAAATCCAAGCCTCTTTTCGTGCATATCTTGTGAGCTTCTCGTTCCTACCCTGAAGTTCAATTTTGCATTAGTATAACTTGGCTAAATCAATTATTAGATATTTATAAGCAATGCGATTGACATTGGCAGGCAAGGAAAACATTGAGGGCACTGAAGGGAGTGGTGAGGCTTCAAGCTGTGGTACGAGGCCAAAATGTGAGACGAATGGTCATCCGCAATCTGGAGAGCCTAACGTATCTGTATGTTCTTATCAGCTCTGATGCTAATTTCTGATTTACATTTATTTATGCATCAGAATTGTACCTTTCTCTTGTACTTTGGTGAATTAATTTCTGTATAACACCTCAGGAATCTTTCTTCTAATGAATTTAAGGGAGGCATACCTGTTGAGTTGGGGAGAATTATCAATCTTGATACACTATAAGTACTTAAATCTCAGCAGCAGAAGTTTCTACCTGGTCTTTCAGATACTATTAAGTACTTAAATCTTAGTGGTAACTAACTTACAGGATCTCTTGGACCTTATAGTTATATTTGTCTTGCATACTTTTGTTTGCTACTTCACACATTCTACTACATTTTACAGGGCCAATAAGTATGATCACAACAACAACTTTACGCACACTTAATCTCTCCTCAAATGGGCTATCTAGTGTTCCTTTGGTTAGGTAGTAGCTTAATTTTATGAATAGTTTGGTTTATTGTGGTTTATTTTGTGGATTGAAAAGTGAATTTGAGATGTATATATGGACATTTTGGTACATATTTTGTGGATGTAGTAATTTAAAACTGTAAACGAATGGTATTTATTGGGATGTATTTTGAATGGTTGATACATTTTGGCTATATATCATGGCATTAGCATATTGCAGGTGCATTGGTAATATAGGTGAATCACATCCTTTTTTTTCTTTTTTTATCTACAACATTTAAAAAACGTTGTCTGATATACTAAACAACAACATTTTTATCCAAAAAACGTTGTGGAATCATACCTTCTACAACGTTTTTAAGCATCTGTTAATTTTTTGAAAATAAATTTACAACATTTTTTCCTAAAAAACGTATATTGTGCTTAACTACAACGTTTTAAAAATGTTGTGTAAGGGTGTTAAATAGATAACACCCTTAACCACGACGTTTTTCTGACTGAAACCACAACGTTTTTTTCGCGTTGTCTATTTACTGTTTTGTAGTAGTGCATGTGAAAAAAAATAATTACAGTATAGTATTTAGTCATGCAAGTGTTATCAATCTTGCACTACCTCCCTTAATAGTACATGCATGTGAATCAATAGTACATATATGTGAACAAATAGTTATAAGCATGTGAATTAAGAACAATTAATTGCTCATTTATCCGATTAATTATCCGATTGGTCAATATAACCTCCAGACATCAATTATTATCGAAATAAATGTCGATTTTCACTAACACTAATAATCCCAACACAATGGAAATATTTTTTATCAATAATTTTATTTTAGAATTTTTGAAGTTTGATTTTTTTTCAAAAAAGTCAACTGTTGACTTTTTGACCAAAAAAGTCAATTGTTGACTTTTTGACCAAAAAAGTCAACCCCGGTAAGTTTTGTGTTTATAGTCTATTTTTACTAATTTCATCGTTTCGGACTCAAATTTCACGTCCGCGTCTCCAAATTCAACTCTGAGCTCAAATTCAATTTTAAATAACATTCATAATTAATATTATACTCCCTCCGTTCCTAAAAGATTGTCGTTTTAGAAAAAAAAATTGTTCAAAAAATTTTGGCGTTTACAATTTTCAAGGAGAATAAGTTATTTACTTTCCTATATTACCCCTACTTTTTCTCATTGTCTCAAGAAATTCTTTCTCTTGTATTAATAATTTTCAACTTCTCATAAAGGGGTAGTAATGAAATTTCAAACAAATTTTACTTAGTAAATGATACTTCCTTAATCTATGTGCCAAAACCTTAAACGACAATCTTTTAAGAACGGAGGTAGTAACTCACAATATTAACAACCAGATCGTTCCCAAGAAAGAGGGGGGCTTTCCGATAAGGATTTCTCCCTATTGGCGCGCAATTAAATAACCTAACCCCTTTCCTCGATAGAACTTTCTAGACATTTTCAATAATGCAAATAATAATATGAACAACTTGTCATCTCAATTATTGATTTAATAATATAAAATATTATGACAATAATTGAATAAAACTGAGTGACTTCTCACGTAAGCATCAATAATCAAAGATACTGTACAATATCGTGTGCCATTGTGCAACCACGCGTATTACTATACTTTTATCAATTTAACCATTTACTAAATAGAATAATAATTATAAAAATTGAATACTTTCATTTCGTAAAATTCGGGGTCTTACAAATAATCACTCTTCAAGAGTCTTCAATTATGTTTAATGAATAATCGCTCTTCTAGAGCCTTTAATTAAGTTTGATGAGCTTCTGGCCTATACAACTTCATATATATATAACATAAATTTAACTTTATTACTTGAAACATAAATAAAACATATAATAAAATTACTTATTATAATGTCATAATATAATGAAATAAAAATAATTAATTGATATGAACATTTCTATTAACATATCATCAAGGAAACCATAGATATCAAAATTAGTTATATCCACTCCATTTAAAAAGTCAAAATAATTCATGGGATCTTCAGGATCATTATGATCAATAAAGTTAAAATAATTCATGGGATCTTCAAGATTATTATGATCAATAAAGTTTATTTCAATTACATTTCTTTTTCTTTTATGGAGTCTTGGTACAAATCTACCAAATGTTTAGGAGTACGATAGGCACATTCCCTTTTCTATATTGATTGTTTTTTTTCACATCCACTACCACAACCACAACCACAACCACAACCACAACCACAACCACAACCATAACCATAATCATAATTTCCTCTATGATTATCAAATGAGGTTCCATTCACTTCAGGGAATGTAATAGAATCGGTCGAGCGAGATTGTTGATTTTTCAGCAAAAACTCATTATTTTGTACAACTACTAGAAGACATAATTTCACTTCTGGGAACATAGTTTCCTTTATTGCTTCAGAAAATATTTTGTGAACTTTCGCTCCCAATATTGCTGTTGCAAGAGCATATTCAAGGCATGAAATATAATAAATATTTTCTCTAACATGTCTTCATTAATATATTTTTTTCACATAATTTTAACAGTGAAATTATTTTTTTAAAAAATGTAGATTTTTTCTCACTCAACACTTTTAAAATCTTACAACTTCAGGTACAACCAATTATAATGAGCTTTTGGGAGAATTACAAATATTTTATTCTCATATCTTTCTTTTAAAATCATTTCATAAGACAAGTGAGTCTTTTATTGTAATTTACTCATATTTTAATTTTTCATGGAGATGATAACGAATAAAAATCATTAATTTTGCATGATCCTGCAGGGATACATGATTGCCAACTTTAATTGTATCTCCAAGGTTCTTTGCCTTTATATGAATCTCAACATCAAGATTCCATTACAAACAATTCTTGCTCGATATAAATCAAGGGCAACAAATTCAAATTTATAAGATTTGAATATTAAATAACTAAACATATTCTCCATCAAATTAAATAATTATATATGTTCAGATTTAATTGTAATGAAACAATTAATAGAAATGCAGTAAAACACGAAACTAAATTTGTCCACTAAAACTAAATAACAAACCAACACTACTAAGTATATTTGTCATTGTAACTTCATACAAATTAAAAATATATCAAAAAAATCATTAGAAATATATCAAATATGTACCATACCAAAAAGAAATATATCAAAAGATCATTAGAAATATATCAAATATACTATCATGCCAAAAGAAATATATCCCAGCAGTTGAATAACCATGCAACTCATAAGCTGAATGTTGCATGCAAAATTACAATACACTTTTATTGAAAAACACTGCACAATAGTTGAGGTTAGACATTTCACTGTATAATAGCAAGACAATTTTAGGGTGGTGTGATAATATATATTTTTTTAATCTTTGTGAAGCTGTAGGAATATTAATATAAGTTTTTCAAGTGCAGAGAGTGATACGATGACTTAAATATGAGTATGACAGTCATTAGCATGCTTGAACCAAGAACAACAAATTCAAATAATAACTTATGAATGGAATAACATGCAGTATGTTATGCTAAAAAAATTATGTATCCATATATATATATATATATATATAATAGATCAATATACCTTCTCCTTCAAATAAAATATGATTATCTTCAAGACGAAGGTGAGAAGCAATTCGTACTGATAACGTGTTATAAAATATTACTAAAATCAATAACAAATATGATTAGAAGAAAAGAAAGTATTCTCATAATATTTTGTATAACTTAATCACTTTACAATTAATGCTCTTATTTATAGATATAAGAACATTAATACTAGGAGGTTACAAAACTCAAAGGACATGAGTTTCAAAACTAAATGGACATGGGAGTTACAATCAAAGATAAGGAGAATGTATCTAGACATCCATAATTTTATAACACATATATTATTAATATTTATGTCTTTGTTACTATTTTAATTAGTTTCAAGTTAAATGTTTATTTACCTTAAATAATTTATTTTTTATAATAATTTGTCTATAATACCCTTTAATATTATATTTCAAATCTCTATGCATCACTAGTAATGTGCAAAAAATCATACAAATAAA
This sequence comes from Panax quinquefolius, assembly GCA_020205615.1. Lineage (NCBI taxonomy): Eukaryota > Viridiplantae > Streptophyta > Magnoliopsida > Apiales > Araliaceae > Panax > Panax quinquefolius. Next base: position 20,548,298 of record CM035155.1, read on the forward strand.
TAAGAATTTAAATATAGACAATTTTATTATTTTATCATCTTTCTTAATATGTACAAAAAATTAACCACGATTTTTATCATTGGGGGAAAGGAGTAGTTAAAACGAAATTTTGGCCATTAGTGACCTAAACTTGACTTACAAACACAAAGATGTGTTTGGCTCCAAACGTTCCAAAGGTAGACCTGAAAGTTGAAGGCTCCAAAGGTCTATGAGATGAGTCATGAGTTGTGCTACCTTTTCCATTTATACTTGGAATTTTTTCCTATTTAACATGATTTATTATTATTATTATTATTATTATTATTATTATTTTTTTCACGTACCATTAGTCCTTAATAATCAGTCCTACACCTGCATCGATCATTTAAGTTGGTTTCTAACTACCACAGCTAAGAATTGTATTCAGGTAGGCCGCAATTAAAAAAGATCTTGAAATTTTTGTAGTCAAGAAAATTACGAGGACTAGTAAACATTGTCATGAACTAATGAGAAATTAGCAATTTAAGTGGATCTGATGATCTGATTCTGATCACATGTTATGGAAATTTTACATAATTTTCTTTCTTAAGAAAGAAGCTTGTTTTTGAATTATGAGATGTTAGGTGCTTCAAGGTAGGTTGTTTGAAATTAAAATTGAAATTAAAGGTTGGTGGCTTTATATTTGGCTGAAGCTGGTTATAAAAGTAGGTATCATTTCGATAAAGGGTGAATAAGGTTTAGGGTTTGGGTCACTAAAGGTTGAACCGTTGAAGGCATGCTATATCCACCCAGAAAACAAAAACATACTCCTTCCGTCTCATGATAAAAGTTCTTATTACTATTTTGGGTAGTTCCATGTTAAATGTTCACTTTTCTTTAATAACTAAATTTTTACACATTTTTTCTCATTATGCCTGTAGCATTAAATATCTCATACTTTTCATATTCTAATTCTCTCTCCATATTTAATAAGTATAGAGAGAGAATATTTTGAATTTAATAGCTAAAAAGTCACTCTCTCGCCTACATTGAAAATAATTAATGACATTATTATGAGTAATTTTGTCATTTCATTCCTCTTCTTAATATGCGTAAAAAATTTATCAAGACTTTTATCCTGGGACAGAGAGAGTATTCAATTTCTACTAGCAAAAAAGAAACTTCGACCTTTACTTTGTGAGCTTTCCTAATATTTATTTTTGGTTCATCCCTTGGATGTTTGATTTGTATTTTACTATTTATTACTCCTACTTAAAATGTAGCTGACTATTGAAGTTGGACCAAATTTGATAATCCAGTTACAGAGCTGAAAATTAAAAAGGTATATTGTAACATCCCCTCCGCGAATATAAAAAAGAGATCATATGCAAAATACAACAAATCTCAAAACTATAAACTTAACACTAACAACTTGAAGATATTTAATATTTAACAAGTCATAAATATCGAACTAAAAACAGTTCTGCAAAAATTTGCACAATAATCAAAATCTAAAATCATCAAATAAACTTATTAGGTCAAATGTAGTTGTCTTCAAAAAATACTTACTATGGATAAAGATATACAAAAGAAGCACAACTGAAATACAAAGTTAACTAAACAAAATATTGAGTAAAACCTCAAGTAAATACATGTGAAAATATAATCTCCAAAGTCTGAACAAAATATAACTGAATCAACAAAATTAGTGAAACAAATAGAATGTTGAATCAAAGTGGCTAAGTGGTTATTTCATATCGAACTCAAAACAAAACAGAACATTACCACACAAACAAGTCAAAACAATGTCACATAGGCAAATCACACATCGGACCGTGAATCCAAATGCATGCAAATTGAAAGGTGTGTTTAGCACAAATATCACAAATACGCAAAACAAATCAAAAACTAGGGTCGACCCGTACACATCCTAAATAAATACTCCCTCCGTCCCAGGATAAAAGTCCTGGTTGACTTTTTGCACACATATTAAGAAAGAGGATAAAATGACAAAATTGTCCATATTTAAATTCTCATTTAATTGCATAGTTTTTTGCACATTACTAGTGATGCTCCATAAATATGCATAGAGAATAGAAATATAACAATTAATAATAAGGGTATTATAGGCAAATTATTGTAAAAAATAGATCATTTAAGGTAAGTATATGTAGACATTTAACTTGAGACTACCTAAAATAGTAATAAATTAAGACTTTTATCATGAGACAGAAGGAGTATATCAAATGGTCAAAGCTCACACATAGAGCAACATATAAAAGAATACGTTGTGCACTGATCACACCACCACAAAAAATGTTATGCTTCGGTGCCAAGATTATATGTCTGCGGTACCCCCACATGTGGTTATAGCTCATGTATATTTTACGATACATTTTATCAAAGATATGGTGTCACAACACATGCGACACAATACCAACAAAAAGATTCTAAATGTACATGTCAAACAAAATCAAATCTCAAACAAAATACCTCCAAAGTAAGGTAACATGTATCGCTTTACAAAGATCAATAAAATTTTATGCATGAAACACAAATTCAAAAGATTACAAAATATGAATCAAGTTCAAAATATCTAGACCAAGATAAAGCAAAATAAGGATTTGACTAGAAGCGCAACAATTAAACGAGTACCAAATTTTGAACAATTAACAGTATAAACAAATTAACATAATGATAGTATCACTGAAGAAATTTTAAATATGTTCAAATTATAATATAAGGAAAAGAGTTCAAATTATATACAAAATAAAGTCAATGTACCAAAGATCGAATTTTTATTTAAAAATGCCAACGGAAATATAAGAAAAAGCTAACGAATGGTGAGATATAACGATATATAGAGAATACAATAATAATTAGATGAGTGGAGTACGAAATATGTACTTGTTACTCAAATCTACTTATAACACACTTCACAAAATCATACCTTCAATACCAACGATATCAAATACGAAATGTTATTCACCACTTAAACATATTCACTTCAAATTAAATATATATAATCCAAGTTAATAATTTTAAAATAATTTATAATCCATTCAAGTTGCCTTTAATTATCACCTTAAATCACTATTAATACTCCAAAACTTAAAAGTCAATAACAAAACTTAAGAAATCTTAATACCATAATATAACAATTTGTTTTAAAACCTCTGTCCATTGTATTGATCATATCAAATATGATTTATAATTATTTTCTAAATTAATTAATTTTAATTGAAATTAGATTTCAAATACTCTAATTTAACTTCAAATATCACTCAAATCGAATTTAAAATCATTAAGTTATACATTTTTTAAATATAAAAACTAAGTAATCTTGAAAATATGCTTTGAAGAATCCAGACTAGATATTTCTTAAAAGTCATAACAAATCATACATTAATTTTTAATGGTTCAAAATTGGTGAATATATTTCTAAGCTTATATGTATAACATATCTAAAAATTATAACGATCCAATAGTTGGATTAAGAGATATAACCCACAATAATATACCTTAAAATATAAAATTTGATTTTTAGATTTTAACATTAACATTCAATCAAATTATATTCCTTTATATTAATTCATCACCTCTTTCGGATTATGACTTCTAATTCCATATCTCTATTTTGATAAAGAATATGACTTTTGGGTCTTTTAGAGTCTTTAAAATCTCTTCATATCTCATAAAAATTGTAGGTCTCGAAAATATACAAGAAATATGCTCAAGAATCACTCGATTAGGAGTTAATATTACGAATTTTTAAAATTAGAGCTAAAAATAGTAATGCATGGAAATCAAGTTAGGTTGCGATTTTCAGCAATTTAAGGTATGGATATGAAGTCAAATAACTTCTCTTACTCTTCATAATTGTAGATGACGAAAAATTGAATAAACAGACTTTGGATTCACTCAATTCCAACACTAGATTATGATTTTTCTAAAAAATTGCAATGTACAAATATTCTACTCGAGAATTCAACTAACCAAATTAGAATATGATTATGGTTAAATCTGCACTCCTTAAATATAACAAGAAAACAAGGAAACGATAGGTTGTATTTATCAAAATCATAATGGACTCTTTAATTTTAATAAAATCAATTATTAAATTATCTACTAAAAGAATTTAATTTTCTAAACTAAACAAGGAAGGAAAAAAAATAAAATAAAATTAGTAACTTACTTTTTTAATTTGATTACACTTTTAGGAAAAATCAAATTAATATTTAATTATTGACAAAAAATTCGGGTTATTACATATATTTCTCTTAATTCCACCCCCCCCCCCTCCCCCTCCCCCGCACTCCCAAAAGTCCTTTTCTGGTCCTTTTTCCAGGCTCCCCTCTGAGCCCCCTAAATATATATACAGAGAAAAAACAATCTACAAATTGAATGCATCGGTATATATTCTGATCTAGCCCCAACAAAAGTAGATGAATTGTCTAGTTTTGTAGGAGATTTTATGAAATTGTCAATAAATTTCTATACGATCAGTGCTGCATATTTTAAATGCAAGATTTCATATTGCATTTGGCAGCATCATATAATGTTCTATGATGCCATGATACTGCAAGTACACACCTTCACTATGAAACTAGCTACTACATTTACAGACCACATAGGCATTGGATAGTGCACTGGAAGTTTCTGAAAATTATAAAATAAAATGGTTTCTTCATTATCTAAGAATCAATACAATGAAGGGGTCATCAATTTGATGACAACAAGAAGATATAAATAACTAATTCCCATATTTAGGTTTATACAATGGAGTATCATCTCCCAATAAAAGAGACCTTAAAATAGCTTCACACACAGCACTATCATACACAAGCAAATGCCCACCATCAGGAACTTCATGGTAATGTATCCAGGGCAGATTTTTCGATACATATCTTTGTAATTCAAAAGGCACAACCTTGTCTTCAAAACCTTGCCAGATGTGAACAGGGGTTTCACTTCCAGTTCCCGAAAATGGATTGTTCAGATCCAGTGGATCAAAATCCCACTTGCCAAAAGCAACAATAAAATCTCGGCGTGAATTGAGTCAAACACAACGCGCTTTTTTTTAGCTTATTCTGCAAGAAACAAAATTTATAAGCATTAGTCTCCTTTATAATGGATCAAGACTCATGAATCAATGAAGCAAGGCCAGAGTTCCTTAATCTATATTTGGCAACTCAATTCCAAGCATTGGAATTGGAATTGAGCGCCAAATTTTAACTAAATTTCAATTCTATGCACTTCAAGTGTACTTTCAATTTCAATTCCAAAGCTTGGAACTGAGTTGCCAAACATAGTACACTACTTCACTTTTACAACTCAATATATCAACCATATGCGTGTGCTGATAAAAGAAAGCATTACCTTACTAAGCAATTGATAGCCTGGTGTATTCTTCAAGACTTCCAAATCTTTTTTACTGAAAAATCTTGGATTTCTATCAAGAACAGTAGATGAAGGGAACATTTTTTGAGTCAACCACCAATGTAGTAGTCCAGGGGCATAACGCGCAACCCAAACTGTCCATCGCGAAAGATTCTTCCTATAATCATCCCTTGTTAGATCATCAGGAAGAGAAGGCCATTTGTAATTGATGAACGGAACCACCAGAGCCACACCTGCTAGCCTGCAAGTACAGTTATTGAGGTGAGCAACTTATTTCTAGTCAACATTGGGATAACAGGCAAGCTAAAATCTGAAGGGAGTTCTCTTTTTGCCTGTGTGGTATACGCTTAAGGCAACTCCAGGTGGGGTAAGCTCCCACCGAGACTCCAATTACATAAAATTTGGTCCCCAACTGTAAATGATCCGCTAGTTCTTGAATATCGGAAGCTTCACTTTTCATTGAGCGCTTTGGATTCGGATCACTTTCTCCATATCCAGCTCGATCGAATAGCAGAAGGTATACCCCCAACTCTTCCAATACTTCCTGAGAAACTAAACTATTGTGAGGTTGAATATATTTCACATTACATAATTTGCCAATTTCCATTGACACTACATTTTCTTTTTATGTATCGATGCTTGGACATATGGATTGTGAATGATGATTGAACAAAGCAAATTAAAGGTTGAGAATTTAAAGTCCCACATCAGACCATTATAGCCTTGAAACGTTTTTGATTTAGATGCTCAACAATAAGGAACTTTTTGCACATCAAATCCTAGATTGTAGGAAAGTTATGTTTGTGATTCAAGTCGAATCTAATCCGAAAATAAGGCAAAAACCATTAAGTTTTCATACCAATGCAGTGATGGTGTTCCAGTGAAGCCTAACCAATTTTCGATATTTTCATATTGCAACTAAGTTTCTTGTGGTGACACAAAATGTGCTTAAAATTGTTGCATTATGCCCTTTGTACAGAGTCTTCACAATAGTTTGTGAGAAACTGATTTTGTAACCTTTCTGATGTCCAGATAGAGTCAAATATACTAATTGAAAACGACAATGAGATGCTCAAGAATCACAAATTTTGAATTTATCTAGCATTTTAAGATCTGGGTTTTTTTTTTTTAATTTGTTTAAATTAGATATATGAGATCTTGTAGCTTCTGGGTCTTACAGAAAAAAATTCAGAGAATTAGTCTTCATTCTGCACATATGATATCCAATTTTGAACAGATTCCAAATTAGTTTAACAAATTTGCGAGAAAAAAAACTTCATATGAATATAAGAAAAAGGTTGAGAGATTATTTAGCAAAAAAAAAAGGGTTGAGAGATTCACTTGAGGGGCCAGAAAGTTCATATCTTTGCAGCTACCAAATCCATGAACCATGATGATTCTGTAACTGGACTTGCTTTTTGGGACGCCTCTCTCTTTGTAAGCCAATAATCTTCCATCACTGAGTCTGATTCTTGGTGAAATAATTAATGGGTCATCAGATGAAGATTCAGAACTCTCTGGAGGAGCAAGTTGTGTGGGCTGATTACTAATTCCAAGACAACCCATTAAGGAAACTAAGATTTTCCTGAAAACCATTTCTGGAGGGAAAAAGCCAAACAGGAAATCAATGAATCAAGAAATTGAATGGACTGATACAATTACATTTTCAGAAAAAGAAAAGAAAGGAAGTTTTTGAGGTGTATTGTTTATACAGGGATGAATGGCTTATTGGGTTTCTTCACCTTTTTGACTTTTAGATGGCCACTGGCTGCTTATGACCATTTTTAACTGCTTAAACTCCTTGGTGTATGGGGTGATTTTAACTGGATAGCTTTTTAGCTGCTGGGATGAATTGATAATGAAGGTTCAAGGTATGCTATTGCTACACTTAACTTCCTCCTTTTAGAAGTACTAATTATTAAACTAATATTTTTTTAGAAGTTATCCTGAAATCTTTTTAAATTGTAAAATAGACAAGTTTTATTAAATGTTTTAAAATAATTAGTTGTACTTTTAAAATTGTTTTTGATAAAAATAATTGTATTGATAAAAATTAAATGAATTCATATCAGTTTTGATTTTGAAAATGTATTTAAATTAATTTTTATAAAAATAATATTAACCTTCTTATATTTTTTGGAAGAGAAGGAGTTGTTGGAAAATATATAGCAATATTAACAAGATTAATTGTTGAATGAAAGTAAAATTGGAACAACTTAGCTGGAAACCGAGGCATAGCAGTGCTACTGTCCTAAAAAGTGATTTCGCTCCCACTGATAATAATCACAGGTACAAATGGGCTGCCGACGGTCACTCTCCAGGATTCAACGGTGAAGTCTCCGATCGTGTGTCTTCACGATGAGACGTGAAACTTGTCTTTGTGGATTCTTACGATTAACGAGCTAACACAGAGTATATATGAACAGACTTTTGAGATAAGGAGAAGAAGAAACTATACTGTATATTTTGTTGTGTGTATTACTGTGTATATTATTCTTCGAAGAACAATTGGTACTTATAAGAAAAATAAGAACGTTGAAAAAGAACATTTTTCGGATGATAACGTTCAAGAGAACGTTGGAGTTTTTAAAGGAACGTTTGGGAGTTACAAAAATTAAAGACCAATTAAGTTAGAAGTTACATAAATAAATCCTAATTAAATTGAAAATTATATAAATAATTTTTAAGCATAAGCAAGAGAGTATATTACTAAATTTGTCTCGCACAAATTGCCACATTTAATCTTTGATAGTAAAAGTTTTAGTTTATGGAAAAGTTTTCATTACAAGAGACCTATCAAAATTTATAATAGTGTTTTGCTTACTAAAAATAGATATTAAAATGGTTATTAAATAATGTATATACTTGTAATTGGTTATGATCATTGGGCCTATCTATATATGTTGTCGTTGACCCATCATTTTATAATCTATATTTTATAAAAGTTGTAACATTACTCCAAAATTTATAGTCCTTTAGTTAGCATTTAGTTATTTTACAAAATGAATTAAGAAATAATAAATACGTGTGAACAGTTCCGCACATCCCTTGTCCTGTGCTGTGTTTTCAAAAACTTGGAAAAAATGAGTATATATATATATATATATATATATAGGAACTTCCATGTGATAAGTTCTTTATGGATCTTTATCTATTAACACTTTTTGAATAGTTGATAAAAACTTATTGGAAGGTTTGAGATTGAAACATAAATATCTTGCAACCGTAACAACATGTCTGCAAACTTTTATTTTAATATGAGGACCCATGCATAGTCAACGTGTTGTCGGTTTGTTTAACTAAAAGCAATTTTTTAATATTAAATAATCGGCCAAGTACGAATTTGTATGCAAACGTATCAAAAAAAAAAAAAAATCTTGACCAGTAACAAGCTCTTACGACATAAAAAAAAAAAAAAAAAAAAAAGCAGTAACAAGCTCTTACGACATAAAAAAAAAAAAAAAAAAATTCAAAGTAAGAGCCTCTTAAAACAAAAAAAAAAAAAAATAAAATAATAATACAAATAGTAAGACCCTCTTTAAACTTAAAAAAAAAAAAAAAAAAAAAAAAAAATAATCATATAAAAGGTTTGAGCCTCTTAGAACTGAAAAAAAAATTTGTTTTATAAAAATTAGTATATATATGGTGTTAATGTAAAATTGTATGCATGCATGAATGAATGGAAAACTATATATATTTTGGAAGATTGATTTAATTTATAACAAATATTAATGATGTACAATCTTAATAAAAATATTTGTTATTATAAAATATTTGTTATTATAAAATATTTTATAATAAAATATTTAAAGAAAATAAAATATTTTATTATATAATAAAATATTTTTATAAAATATTTTATATTCTTTATTTGTTATTATAAAAATATTTGTTATTATAAAATATTTATTTTTATAAAATATGATACATATATTTGTTATTATAAACTCACACTAACAAATATTTGTTATAATAACAAATATTTTATTATAAAATATTTGTTATTATAAAATATTTGTTATTATAACAAATATTTGTTAGTATGAGTTTATAATAACAAATATATGTATCATATTTTATAAAAACAAATATTTTATAATAACAAATATTTTATTATAAAATATTTTATAATAAAATATTTGTTATTATAACAAATATTTGTTAGTGTGAGTTTATAATAACAAATATTTTTATTATAAAATATTTTATAATAAAATATTTTATAATAACAAATATTTTTATTATAAAATATTTTATAATAAAATATTTGTTATTATAACAAATATTTGTTAGTGTGAGTTTATAATAACAAATATATGTATCATATTTTATAAAAACAAATATTTTATAATAACAAATATTTTATAATAACAAATAAAAATATAAAATATTTTATAAAAATATTTTATTATATAATAAAATATTTTATTTTCTTTAAATATTTTATTAACAAATATTTTATAATAACAAATATTTTTATTAAGATTGTACGTCATTAATATTTGTTATAAATTAAATCAATCTTCCAAAATATATATAGTTTTCCATTCATTCATGCATGCATATACAATCTTACATTAACACCATATATATACTAATCTTTATAAAAACAAATTTTTTTTTGAGCCGGGAGAGAGGCTCAACCGTTTGTATGATTTTTTTTTTTTTTTTTTTTTGTTTAAAGAGGCCTCTTACGGTTTGTATTTTTTTTTTTTTTTTTTTTTTTGTGTTAAGTAAGAGCTTGTTACGGAATTTTTTTTTTTTTTTTTTTTTTGTGTCGTAAGAGCTTGTTACGGTTTTGATTTTTTTTTTTTTTTTTATAAGCGTAAAGAGCTTGTTACTACGAGATTTTTTTTTTTTTTTTTTTATACAATAAAATATGTTTAATTACGTATTATTTAATATTAAAATTGCTTTTAGTTAAACAAACCGACAACGTATTGACTATGGTGGGGTCCCTCATATTAAAATAAAAGCCAAGTCTGATTTATTACTATTAAGGTATATTATGTTTCATCTCAAATTTCTTCCAATAAGTTTATCAACTGATCAAAAAAAAATGGTTATTAAGATCCATAAGAATAGGATATGGAAGGCTTTCCTATATATATATATATATATATATATATATATATATATATATATATATATATATATATCATTTTGAGACAGATATATGACAATTGAACAAATGTGGACCTTATAAGTTATACCAAAGAATATGACTTTTTCCAGCTTATCTAGTTGTTGTGATCTTCATGGAAATTACAATATTCAGTGGGTGTTTTCTGAAGAAAATTAGGTGGCTATGTCCTTAAAATACTTGTTCGAGTTCTGAATGCCAACCCATTATTATTTTGTTTTGTTACTCACGACAAGGAACCCTGACAAGGATGTGGGGGCAATACTGTGCATCAGTTCAGTTTATTCGGATTCGGTTATTATGAAGTTAACTTTATTATAAGTTGGTCAATTAACTAATACAGTACTAACACGCAGAGGGAGATATCACCTCCCGGCGTGCTTGTAGATATTGTATTAATCAATTGACCAAAGTTAATTTCATATTAACCACTCTAAGTTTATTCCTTTTGAAAAACTAGATAATAAAGGGGTGAGTAGGAACCGTTTCACAACTGAAATTGCATGCAAAATCGTATCAAAGAAACTGTACCAATAGTTTGGTGGCATACTGTGATTTTTCTATGAGAAACCGCATCCCTTGCGGTTGCAATTTTGATATAGAAACCACATCACTTAAGGAACTGCACCCGTTTAGAATTCTAAGTTCTTTAATATTTTTTATATTTTTTTATGTTTTAGGAATTCTTTAAATTCTATTTAAATATAGTTGTAAATTTAATTTTGAAATATATAATTTTGTATATTTAAAATTTGTATGATACTAAACTTTAACTTTTCAACTTAAAGAATAATTTTTTTTTTTATCTAATTTGTAATTAGTTTTCAAACAATTAACTTTTTATAGTTGGGTATTATTTACAATAACAAGTCAACAATATTTGAAATTTATTTGAAGTTCGGTATGACATGATTATTATTTTTTTGAATTGGTTTTCAAGTCATAGAAACCGCATCAATTCAAGCGGTTTTATGTTGTGGTTTATAATTTAAGCAAACGGCATCAAACGATTTCATATGTGATTTTTGTTTAGAATCACATCAAACTGCATCATACTCACTCCTAACCCACTCTATTGATAACTTGAAATTTTGAAATTGCCACTTTGTTATTATTATTATTATTATTTTTTTGTTATTTTTTCCTAATGAACACTCGGTATTATCCTCTTCAAATTTTGAACTCCAATCAAGGTATTTATCATGATGTTGACCATCATAAGAACAATCGAACTTTAATAATTTTAAAATTACCAAAACGAGTTTACTTAGTTGCCTTTCTTGATTTGATTTGTGTTTAATATAATTGAAATCACTACAATCATCATCGTTGTAAGAATAATGGAATTTTGGTTTTGGGTTTATACCTTGATCAAAGAATATTCTGTGGGTGCCTTGCTGCCCTGGACCTTGTGATACAAATATAAGAGAGATTTATTTTGTGGGTCATCATTTTTGGTACTGCAGTTACTTCTTCTTATTCTTCTGTTTTTTCAAATATATATATGATTTCCATTGAAAGTATTAATTTAACAACTACTTCTATAATACCGTTCATCATGATGTCTAAGGCTGAAATTAAATAATACTTTTAATCTCATTAAGAATCTGCACATCTATTCTTTTTGACGATTCAAAAAATTATTTTATTCTTCTTTAATTAAAATTCTTTGCGACTAGAAGTTCTACCGATACATATATATATATATATATATATATATATATATATAAATAAGCATCAAAAGGGATGTCGTCACGCAACAAATCTTAATATTATGTAAAATAACTTTTTTTTCTTCCAATTTGGCAATACTACTTCCACGAGGCCCTTGCTTTTCAGATACTAGAGCGTATAGAAGTCACTTTTACGTGCATAAGATAGAATAACACAAGGAGAAAAGAATGTGAACATTCTTAAAAGCAGAAGCCAGGAAACAAATTATAAAGTATATTACAAGAAATATATATATTTCAGGATATTGCAGTAATTTTTCAGGCGTTTACTGTTATATTTCTTCTAGCAGCAGGTTAAAAGTTCTATTTAATCCCAACTCTTGAATATTATAATGAAAGGTATTAAATGTGGTTGATGAAATAATACTTTTAGTAATCGTCATTATAAATTTGGTTAGTTCTTAATTCTTTCTCTACAGTTAGATTTAAAAGCGGTATATATATATATATATATATATATATATATATATATATATATAAGTCTCATCCACACCAACTTGTTGTTGTGGCAATATCCATTTTACCAAAGTATTAAAAAGCTCTCTTGGCCTTGGACAATTTTTTTTTTTTTTTTTAAGGTGGCCAAAATGGGTTCTTCCTCAACAACCGGGTTCTTTGTGGATGGATATATATATATATATATATATATATATATATATATATATAATGTTTTGAGACAGTTTCAGAATTTCCAAAAAAGAATAAGGAAAAATAACATAGTATCTATTCTATAAAAGGGCCATGCCTCATTTAGTGATTTTATGTTATCTTTGAAATTAATATTTTTCTCTTTTGTCTTTACAATTTTAAATATATTATTATTTAATCATTTTAATTTACTTTTTTTTCTATTTAATACTCTAAACTCTTGATAAAATTCTAATTTTAGGTGATAATACACATAAAGAGGATAACTTTATATTAGTAACTAAAAGTGAAAACAATGTTTTGTTTAGCTACCATTTATGTCCTTTTAGAATAATAAGGAATTATCTAAATCTTCCAAAAACATATTTAAGAATTGATTTGTTCAAAATAGAGTATATCCGTATTTAGAATTTTTACTTAAAAAGTTTTCATATCTTTTCCCAGTCCCACACAAGAAAAAATTTAGTAGACTATCATCTGCACACAATAAATAAAGAATAATGCTAAGAGTCAAATTTTTTGTATCAAATAACATGACATTTGATATTTTCATAATAATTTAAAGTCTAGCCAATCACATAAAATCTACTCAACTAATATTATGATGATCCATCATTTGAAACAAAATTCAAGACCCCTAGCATCACGTAAAAATAAATTTTACAAATGGGGAGATAACAAAATTTTCTCTCCATTGCAAGATCAGAGTTTATGCCTTGATTTCCAACCATCAGATAACAAGTTCATTATGTAACAAGAGCCCCCTTCGGCCTTCACTAAGTTCTTAAGTCATCATCTACTAATATATATATAGACTATGTGAGTTGTCCACATGCGGACCACCTTTAGAAACCGTCACTAAAACCATCGGCATAGTCTGAACCGTTGTAAAAAGCAAACTATATATATATATATATACACACACGTTATACAATGCAGTTTACAAGCAACAAGGAAGTTTAATCAGTAAATTAACATTATGCCACAGGCTCTAGTTCATTCGTGTAATAACTCCCTGATGATGGCTTCACATAAACTGCTGTTAAAGATTAACAGATGACCCGCATCAGGAACCTCATGATATCGAACCCATGGAAGTTTTTCTGAAAGATAATGGTTAAGTTTCTGTGAAATAATCTTATCTTCAGAACCTTGCCAGATGTGAACTGAGCCCTCATTGTTAGGGAAAGGATTCTTTATATCCGTGGGATCAAACTCCCATTTTCCATAACCAGCCATTATGTCCCGAAACAGAGACTCATAAACACCTTGCTGTCTTACCTTTTCCTGGAAACAGATATCGAGTATGAGCAGCTGAATGAAGCACATTTCTTGTATCGCATATGTGCAAGTTTTACTTTATTGAATGATAAAACTGTGGTTGAAAATGATAAATCAAAATTTTAAATTGTCACGATTAGTTGGTCAGGTTAAAAAGCTGCAGGGGGGTTATTATTGCAACTTCCCAGGGATGTTTTATCTATAAAATAGAAATAAAAGTAATAAACCTTTTGAACCAAATTAATGTCAAATATGTATGTCCTCCCGTTGCATATAATACTAAAAAAAAAAAGAAGAATAAAGATACATCAACTCTAATTATGCAACTACAACAGCATCCAAGGAAGAAAGAAGCAAGGCAAGACCTCTTAAATGTTTTTAGACAGCAAGCACGGGAAGGATCTTATTGTTTCTAAACACTTTAACTCCCAACGAAAGGTTTCTGTATGGGCTTAAGGTGTGTATTGTGCCATAACATGCACATTAGGTTATGATTAAGGTGCCAATGTGCCATAACAAATAATCCCACAAGCCATAAGCCATATTATATAAAAGGGTATTGATTATTTTGCAAAAAGACTAAACATATAACTTATTTACCTATAGAATGTATATAAACTAACATCAACATGTGAACAGATCATTTACCTGACCAACACTTGGGGTATCTGACAACTTTTTCAACATCTCTAAATCTGGGCGACTCAAAATGGCTGTGTTTCCTTCCATGATACTTAAAGAAGGAAACCATGTTTGAGTCATCCACCAATTAAATAGACAAGGGGTATAATGTGCAACTCGAAATACCCACTGGTCTTGCACGAGCTGAGAATTCAAGGCTTCTTTAGACAGGTTAGCAGGAATACAAGGCCACCAATAGTTGACAAATGGGACTACAAGTGAAGCTCCTGACAATCTGAAAATAAGATTTTGCAAGAAACAAAAATTAAGCATTTGAAACATTTCAGTGAAATAGAATGATGAAGCTACTATAGGGAAGTGCTATGCCTGTGTGGTATGTATTTTAGGCAACTCCAAACAGGGTATGCTCCCATTGAGACTCCAATCACATAAAACTTGGGACCAATCTCCAACTTGTCTGCTAGTTCTTTTATGTCAAATGCTTCACTTTTCACTGAGCGCATTGGATGTGGATCACTTTCTCCATAACCTGCTCGGTCGAATGACAAGAAGTATATCCGGAGCTCCTCTATAAGTTCCTGAAAATTAACATACAAAAGTTTTATCAAATATGGTACCATGTACAAAAGACTGCATAAGTAGGATTACACCATTCTCTAAAGGATAAGAAGAGATACTAGTAACATACATGATATTGTTTAAATGTCAAATCTTTCTACACAACCTCTATTATTGATGCGTAGACAACACACAGATCTAAAGGAAAATACATAGTTCAAAGGAAGCCAGTCTGAGGTCAGGTGCCATATCAGATGGGCCACGACACTGCGGGCCACATATAACCTAAGTAATAGGAATAGAATAACCGAAGCCGAAATGATCATATACTCAGTCAAAGCAACAAAGGAAGCAGTCAACAAATAAAGCCGAAATAGCACAGTAAGGAAAAGCCATGAAATTTGGCTAATATAGGGAAGATCCCCTAGGGTCAGGCAAATCAGTGCTTTCGAGTACCAGCATATCAAACGGCATTTTCAGCACATGCAATCTTAATAAAGTTAAATTGAGCCGGACATAGACTAAGTGTGGAAGAAGAAGGTAGGCTCTAGTCCCTAGGTCTTAAAAGGTCTCCACATTTAGTAATTTCACAAAATTGCTCCTTCAAGCGGTCACAAAATCAAGTATAGTCGGCGTCGGGTTGTCAAACGGGAACCATTCGGGACCAAATGGAGCTGAAATTAGACCAAGTATGGGGGAAGACCCCTAGGGTCCAACTTTAGGATCCTAAGGAACCTCAAATTTAGTCATTTACCCCATATTCACTCCTTCAAATGTTGGCACATGCAAGACCGGTCGATATTGGGTCAAATGGAAACTATTTGGGGCCAATTGATGCCAAAAATAGACTAAATGTTGGACAAGACCTTATAGCCTGACCCTACCCTAGGGTCCTAAAGATCTCCACACTTGGTCATATTTCCATACTAGATCCTTGAAACAGCCATAGAAGCAAGCATAGTCAACTCCAAGCAAAATGGAAGCATCCAGACCAAACAAGGCTAAAATAAAACTTAGTATGGGGAGTACCCCTAAGATCCACAACCTCTAGACTTGGCAATTTTTAGACACCTTTCAGCGTCTGGAAGATCAATCAGAAGGAACAAGTAGAAGGCACCAAAAAGGGGAAAATAAAGAAAAGTATGGAGAGAGATGCCCCTAGTCTGCACAAGACTAATTTCTTCCAATACTTGGTCTCCACAATACTAATTTCTCCAACTCCTAAGACTTGGTCATTTTGGAGACTTGGTCACTACGAGACCCCCCTTTCACATAAACCCCGACACACACTATACACGACCCTCTGAAGGGTTCTGCTATTGGAATGTCAAACAGAGCTCGCCTATGTTTCTTTCTCTCGTCTGTTACTCCATCCAAATCCCGTAATCTCTATCTCACCAGCTACCAAAGAACCAACGATTGGAAGCATCACATTTTGTTTCTACAATGTACATAAACAAACTTTTTTCTCTTTTATGGGGTTTACTCATTTTTGTATTCATATCCAGCTATAATATCTTAATCCTTACTGTATTTCTGTAGGAATGGATAAAGAGCGTGTGACAGAACCAAAATGAGGAAGCAAACATCAAGAGACATAGTAAAACCATCCACTAGGAAAAATTATTATTAAGTTTTTGTTGCGATATCTTATCTATAATTATAAGGTATGATTTAGGTTGGTAAAATCGTCGGTGAGATCCTTATGAATTGACCAGGCTTCTTAAATTATCAATTTAGACGATGATTGGTAACCAACTATTATTTTTTCCGTATGTGCAAGTGAAATTTCTTCTTAGCCTTAGTTGGTTAAGGATATCAGACCATGTGTGCGCCTATTCACAACAAAACTCACCAATTAGACAAGAACATTTGTTTTCTAATTTCCTTAAAAGCAGATTCAATGGTCCTAAATGTGTGTAGCTGGTTCGCGATGAAATGCAGGACCTTTTGAGTCCATTTTTTAAAGTTGTAAATGAGAAAAATCCAGCCACAATTTAAACTGAAAAATCAGATAGTTGCACTGAAATTTAAGGAGATATATAAGTACTTGAGAAACAGGCAGATTCAAGTCTTTGGAACTATCAAAGCCATGAATGACAATGATCTTGTACTTGGCGTCTTTCTTGGAAACACCTGCCTCTTTGTAAGCCAAATGTCTCCCATCACTGAGTCTGACTCTGGGTGATGTAATAGGAGGACCACCTGGTGATCCACAAACTTTTGGAGGGGACGGCTTTGATGCTACATATGCCCAACCTAGAAGACCAGCAAAAATTGCCACTACTATCTGCACAATCATAACTGGGGAAAAGGATACTAATACATTAAAATGTCAGCAACATAATAGAAAAAGTAATAGTACAACTTTAATATTAACAGTAATGCTAGGGGCCCAAAGCCCGTGCACCAAATTTTTGATCCACAAATGACATGCTAGTGATAGGTCACCAAATCAAATCAGTATATGCCTCTTACTGGTTATGCAATCAATCAGTGTGATAGTACCACATCAATTGGGGTTCAAAATTCGGTACAATATTTGATTCGTTAGCATTATTCAAAATTACATTTAAAAGTATGTATGATTATCAAAAAATTTAGCACGATAAACTCTGCATCTGCGGGAAAAAAAACGTGCGTATAACTGAAACTGATATTATCAATGAAATGAAAATTATGATAACAGCTTTTGGGAATTTAAGTTAATGTCATAAGATTCATCACTTGGTATCCTTGCTTCAAGTGGAGAATTTGGACAGAAATGCATATATAACCCCAAAGATCATAATTCAAATGTTTCCATCACTAGGGATCTGGTCTCAATTTCAAAATCAAATTCAAAAAAGGATCCAGTGAAACTGTAAGCTCCCATAAAGTCTATAAAAGTAGTATCATAATTCTGCTATAATCATGAGAAAAATATAAGCATAATTCAGTACTGGGGACAAGAATTTTATATTACTATTGCATAGGCGCTCAACTTTTTTGGAACAAGAGCTGATTATCTGAATTATGAGTCCTACTTCCCGAGGCTTAAGAAATGTCAAGCTTGTCAATTTGGGTACTCCAGTTGCAAAATTTTCAACAAATTCTAACAATTATTGGTTATTGTTGTCGGGATTTTGGGTAAGGAGGTGATCAAACCATGCTTGTTGGCCCAATCAACACAGGTGTACACCCGAGGGCAAAATCATAAAATTCAGCTACAATTGTGTAGACAAAATCATCTCTTTGCGTACAAGATTTTTTTAGACTAACAGATCATCATAAACATAGTAATCAATAAAAGAAACAGTGCTCTTAAAAACACAAACTAAAGATCTCAAAATCTAATTTCACTAAAATATTCCAACGAATGAGCCTAAAAATTAAACTAGAAAATCTTAATTAAAAAAAATAGAAAAAAGAGAAATTGAACGTAAACCAGGAAGAAAGGAAACTCACTTGAAGAAAGTTGAAGTGATCAGCTGGTGTTCTTGCTTTTCCTGATGTGAGACTTGCTTAAGTAGCTGAATTTTCTTGGAATTAGAACCCCCCATATGTGAATGTGAGGTTAAATATAATAAAGACCTCAATTAGACTCATCACCTACCAAGAAAATGTGGTACAAAAAGTTGATAGTTACAGAGCGAAATCTACTGAGGAATGGAGTAAACACCATTTTTCTTCCTCTCCCCGACAACAGAAACGTGAGCGTTTGGGACATTACGGTCATGTTTGTTTGCGAGGACGCCACAATATTCTCATCAATTATAATATCAACATTTTTAATGTTAGTAATTGAATAGTGCTAATATTTGTTTATTTTTTTATAAAATTATTTATAGAATAATTTAAAATAATTTTATGTTATATTTATATTGTTTAAAATTATTTAAAAAATTAAATAAAAACTTATTTTTTGGACTAATATACTTATGATTAATAACAAAAAAATATTATATTCTTATTAGTTTAAGTATAAATAAATAAAATAAGATACATCGATCTTTTTAAATAAAATTAAAGGAATTTTATTCATAATTTTTTAGTCATAAATGATAGGATTATAATATTTCGTTAAACATGGTATTCCTGAAACTAATAGTAAGATATTACTCTCTTTAGGGGTGAGCATGGTGAAACCGCTAGGGCTGAGCAAATAACCAAATTAGAACTGAAATCGCACAAACCGCACTAATTAAAATCGCACCAACGGTTGTGGCGTATGTGGCTGTTTTAGGTGAGTTGAATATCCAAAATTACGGTTCCGGGTTGGTTACTAGCCAAAATCGCACACATAAAACCGAAATCGCACCATGTGTGTGTATTTATGTATTATCTCTAGTAAATTCTAAAGTTACTTTTCACTTGAACACGTTTAGAGAAAACCCTAATTTTGCATTGTCATTTTTCACCAATTGAAAGAAGATGATTAGAGGTTATAGAGTCAAAAATTGAGCATTTGGATTTTGGAATATCGGATTTGTTTGATGCGTTACTAGAGGGGCTTATAGGTGAGGGGCCAAATTCGTTGTTTCGAGCACTTGATGCATTGGCTAAGGTCTATAGTAGTAATAGTCTAATAGAATATTGTTCAAATTAGATATAGTTAGGATTATATTCTATAAGTCCTCCCTACAAATCTGCAATATATAAGATAAAATTTCATTCTATCTCCAGTATATATTTTTAATTTTTGGGGAATTAAATAAACCTTCTTGCTTGTTATCGAATATATGGTCTCCGTTGTGTTATATAGCGTATGTTTTAGTTTTTACAGCATCATTCCTTTATGATAAGCTAAAATTATTTTATGTGTCTCACTGTTCTATGATTTGATGGTGAATTTGACATGTTTGGCAGAAGGAGCTTTGGTTCTATACTTGATATAATTCCCATTGTCGACTATGTAATTAAGTTAATTGCTCGATGTGAGCTCTGTGTTAAATTCTATTGAAGGCTTGGATATTTTTGTTGTTTCAATTGGTTTTGGGCAAAGCACTTTCAAATTGAAACCGCGTCGCATACGATTTAAAAACCGCACCGCACCAATTACAAGCGGTTTCGTGTGCGGTTTTGGATTTGTCAAACCTCACCTAAGCGGTTTCGGGTGCGGTTTTGGCTTTAAACCGCACCAAATCGCACCATGCTCACCCCTAGAAACCGCACACGAAATCGCTTAGGTGCGGTTTGAAAAATACAAAATCGCACATGAAACCATTTGTGATTGGTGCGGTGTAATTTTGAACCGTGCGGTTTGGTTTCATTTGGTGCGGTTTCGATTCCAAAACCAATTGAAATAACAAACCTGTAAAATTGTTAGCAAAATCATTCACGCAAACGTATTACGCAGTGAACACAATCATAGAGCTAATTTAGCAAAATAGTTACAGGCATCAACAATTATATGGTTAATTAATACTATGTTATCATATTTGATTTAGGAAATACCAAGCCACTCTTAATTTGCAAACATAATTGATACTATTTATTCTTCATTCAACCCTGCAATATCTGTCTTCTAAAATAAAATGAGGAGAATATTTTATAGTAGAGAAATTATATATACTTGTAGCAAATTTGAGAAAACATGATGATTATTTGGTGCGGTTTCTGTTTTATGCGTGCGGTTTTGACTAGTAACTAAATTAAAACCGTAAATTTGGTTTTTCAATCCACCTAAAACCGTCACACATGCTGGAACCGTTGGTGCGGTTTTAATTGGTGCGGTTTGTGCGATTTTTGGTGCGGTTTCTGTGACACCCCCCAAAATAGGTCCACACAACCCATCTTGAATCGCCAGACACACGGTATATAATTCAAATACAAACTTCATTTATACAAATATTGAACTGTCGTGCAAAATACGATAATACATAAGTTGTGAGTTTCAATACAAATATTGTTACGTATATAATACGACAATATTCATACTCAAATTATTATAATGCCATATAAAGTACATCAACAAATATTTCAAGTCTCCAAAGGGACACAAGAAGATTTTTGTCCTCCTTATTCTAATAGAGTGCATTTTTTACGCTTCCAAAGTTGGGTTCTCATCACCCTATTGTTGTTCACCAAAATCAATTATTAAGTGACGTATAATATACGACATACCCATCTTAGGTCCTTAATAAAATAATATATTGCATGTCATGCAATTTTATAATGTATTGAGAAACTTCCACAGTCTCAGACCATCACACTATTTCCCTATTATCCTCGCTCGACCCAGCTACACTCTTAATACCTGAAAGGAATTGTGAAGTAAAAGGGTGAGCACAAATAGCCCAGCAAAGAATATTATGAATAAGATAATTAATTTATCAATAGCCTTTATCAGTAATAAATCAGATATTTAGAATATATGGTAGATGATAAACGTTTTCAACCAAAATTACAGCGGAATCAACAATCCATTAGAAGAGTCAAGTAGAACATAATGTCTACTATCTCCTCCAAATTAAAAGTCCATCGTTAATATTTCATTCCTATAATACTCATCAACAGTTCTTTGTTGTACCCAAGACAAAGAGAACTCTCATCACCTGTCTTCACCTGAACCACCAAAGATTATAGTTAAATTCACAATTCTTATTTATAATCAGGTAAATCAACAGTCCATCTTTGCACTACGAGCCAAAGACATACAACTGTAAAACCAATAATCAACAGTCCATCTTTGCACGTAAGCTAAAGATATACAATTGTAAACCCAATAATTAACAATCCATCTTTGCACGTAAGCTAAAGATATACAACTGTAAAACCAATAATCAACAATCCATCTTTGCACGTAAGTCAAAGATATACAACTGTAAAACCAATAATTAACAGTCCATCTTTGCACGTAAGCCAAAGATATACAACTGTAAAACCAATAATCAACACTCCATCTTTGCACGTAAGCCAAAGATATACAACTATAAAACCAATAATCAACAATCCATCTTTGCACGTAAGCCAAAGAGAATTTTTACCACATCATTTGTCTGTAACATTAGTCCATTTGAACGTAAGTCAAAGAAGATTTTTACTACATCATTTATTTGTAAAATAAATAATCCACATCACCAAATTATCCATGTACTACGGGCCAAGGATATTCGTTAGTATCACATCCACGAATTATCCATGCACTACGGGCCAAGGATATTCGTTATTATCACATCCATGAATTATCCATGCACCACGGGCCAATGATATTCGTTATTATCACCAGTGGTCATAATCATACCAAACAACTATCCATCAATGCACTACGGGCCAATGAGGACATTTACCACATCATTTATAACATTACAGGTCATGATTATACCGATACATAATTTCTGGTCATAATCATACTAATCAATAGTCCATCTATGCACTATGATGACTTTCATTATAATATAAGCATGAGGATAATGACAATGATATAAAATTCAATTAAGTGAGCGCAAGGATAAATTTTAAAGATTTATAATTCAATTTATCCAGAGTTCAAGAATGTCCAAATTGTCAACATGATACTACTTTGTGGAGTAAAATTCAAGAATAATATTCATACATCAAAAATAATTTGGACAGAAAAGAAATTAATTTTTATCGTGAATAGTATCCCGGGTGAATAGTACCCGAGTGAATAGTACTTCGTGAATAGTACCTCATGAATAGTACTTCGTGAATAGTGCCATACATATGAATAGTACCGTACATATAAATAGTGTCGTACGTATGAATACTGCCCATAAATAGTACTCCGAGATGAAAATATTAAAATTTAACAAGAATGTCCAGAAAAATATTTCAGTAGAATGATACTAGATGAAACACAAATTTCAATGATATTCTACTAATTTCAAGGAGTATAGAAGCAATACTTATCAACATAAGTGTAGAATTAGGAATATGAAACGAAATAATATTACTTACATACTATAGAGTATGAAAGAAAATATTATTTCTTACGAATATTGAACAAAAATAATATCCCTTACGACTGTTGAACGAAAATAATATTCTTACGAATATTGAACGAAAATAATATTCCTTACGAATATTGAACGAAAATAAAATTCCTTACGAATACGAAAAATAATATCGTAAGCGAATATGAAATAAATAATACCCCTTAACTTAAAAGAAGAGTATTTTTGACTGGTATGGCGGAGATATTCTTGAAGAAAAACTTGCACTATTTGCTACACTCAAAGTTTCCTTAACTCAAAAGAAATACGCTTAATATTATAGAAGAAGAATTCTCTGATTCTGGTGTGATTTTCATTTCTAAACTGGGCATCTTATTTATAGGAGAATGACATGATACTATTTAGAAAAATAATCACGGACTGCACAAGAAATTCTTCACGAGCGTAATCACGAAAATTCTAAAAATAATTAATTTTACTATCTTTGCTTTTATCTGACACTTTATGCAACACTTTATGCGATCTTATGCAAAATACTATGCGAAAGATTATGCAAACATTATGCAATACTATGCAATATAATATATTCTATTTATAAAAAGTTTTTTGTTTTATATAAAAAGTTTTTTTTTTTATTACTATTATAGTAATAATAAAATAAAAACTGAGATAACTTTCTACCGATAATTTTGAAAAATGAGTAAGTGGGGGTCCATATAATAAGCCAAACTTACAACACATACTTCATAAAAAAACCCCTCTATTTATCATAATTCACTTGGCTTCACTAAACACATTTTTAATAACATTTATTCATCGTTTATATTATAACTCGCAATATTAACAACCAAATCATTTTCAAGAAAGAGGGGGCTTTCCGATAAGGATTTCTCCTTATTGGCGCGCAATTAGGTGACCAAACCCCTTTCCTCGATAAAACTTTCTAGACATTGTCAATAATGCAAATAATAATATGAATAATTTTGTCGTCTCAATTATTAATTTAATAATATAAAATATTGTGCAGATGATACTGTGACAATAATTGAATCAATAATATGAGATACTAAGCATCAACTTATGTTGCAATAATTGAATAAACTGAGTGACTTCTCACGTAAGCATCAATAATTTAGAGATATTATGAAATCTTGTGTGTTACTGTGCAACCACGCGTATTACTGTACTTTTATCACCAGGTATTTCAACAGTTTAACGGTAAAAGTCTTGCCGTTATTTTTATAAAAAAGTTATTTTTGTCGCTTTTTAAATCCGACAGTTATTTCGTTGTGGGGTCCACCAATGATTGTGCTATCGTACAAATATTCCTCGATAAAACGAATATTTCCCGACCAAACGAATATTTTATGACAACTTGCTTACTTTATAAAATTTTCATATATCACCCTTAACTTTAATATTTTATCAATTTAACCATTTACTAAATAGAATAATAATTATAAGAAAAATTGAATACTTTCATTTCATAAAATTGGGGTCTTACAGTTTCGGTTCCAATTTGGTTCCTTGATCAACCCTAACTCTCTTGATGCACTAAATGCTTACTCGACGAGAAACCCTCAATAATCCTAAGTTGTGACGCCCCCAAAATAGGTATACATCACCCATCGCCAAATACATGGTACAACATTTACAATACAAAATTCATCTATACAATACAACTAGACCTGGCAAATGGGCGGGCCGGGCCAAAATGGCCCGGGTTTTAATGAAATTTGAAATAATGAGGCCGTGTGGCCTGCTGGTCGGCCATGGCTTTTTTTTTTTTTTTTTACAAAAATGCAAGATTTTGGCTTCAGCTTTGATCTCTCTGTAACTAATTTCATACACTCTTTTGCTTGCAGACATAGAAATGAAACTAATGATCATAGTTTTCACAACGTCATCCTAATAATCGGGTTGATGTTGATGAGGATGATGATGAAGGGAGGAGCCTAACACTGTGTGTCCAATCTACTCCTCCATATTATGAAGAAAGATAACACCGATAATGTTCCATACTAATTCTTACAAAGGGGTTGTTGTCTTTCTTTGGTTTGTCTTGAAGTGTCCGCCTTTTATTCATTGAAATTTTATATCCTTTGTAAGACCCCAACTTTTATGAATAAAGAATAATTTTCTCGAAATATATTTTTGAATATTATGGTGTGGATTTGATATAATGTTATAGTTGTGGGTAATATTTATAAATTTTGCAAAGTAAGCAGTGGTTATAAAATATTCGATTGGTGGGGAGAATATTCGTTTTAACGGGGAATATTAGATGACAAGACAATCATTAGTGGACCCCACAACGGAGTATTGTCGTAGTTAAGCGACATAATTATTTTTTAAAAATAACGGCGGAAGTTTTACTGAGTTAAACCGTTGAACTACCCGTAGTAAAAGAAATGCGATGTCTGGCGTTAGTTGCGTAGTACCACGGTATTGATTATTGATGCTTACGTGAGAAGTCACTCAGTTATACTCAATTATTGCTACAGTAATTATTGCATCATATCTCGCATATTATTCGATTATTGTCACAGTATTATCTGCATAATATGATATATTATTAAATCAATAATTGAGACGACAAAGTTATTCATGTTATTAAATTGCAATATTTACAATGTTTAGAAGTTCTGTCAAGGAGAGGTTTGGTCATCTAATTGCGCACCAATAAGGAGAAATCCTTATCGGAAAGCCCCCTCTTTCCTGGGAACGACCTGATTGTTAAATATTGTGAGTTATATATTAATGATGAATAAGTTCGTGTTGATTAAAGATGAAATTGATAGTTCCATTGTGTTGGAATTATTAGTGTTAGTGAAAATCGACATTTATTCCGATATTAACTGATGTCTGGAAGTTTTACTGACCAGTCGGATAATTAATCGAATAAATGAGCAATTAATTGCTATTAATTCACATGATTATAACTATTTGTTCACATGTGTGTACTATTGATTCACATTCTTGTACTATTAGGGGAGTTGATGCAAGATTGATAATACTTGCATGGCTAAGTTAAAAATAGAGGTATAGATGGAGGTACTATATACTGTAATTCGTATTTTCACATGATTATAACTATTGTTCACATGGTTGAACTATTGATTCACATTATTTACTATTAGGGGAGGTGGTGCAAGTTTGATAATACTTGAAGGACTAAATTAAAAATGAAAGAAAAGTTGAAGGTATTGTACTGTAATATTTTGATCCCCAAAACGTGCAATTATCGAAACTATATTTTTCTATAAATAGAAGCTCATTCTTCCTTCATTTCTCACCAATTCACTAAAGCTTTAGAGCACTTATTATAGAGAGAAATTATAGAGAGAAGAAGAAGAAGAAGTCTGCTACCTCTACTCCAAAGATCCGGTTTCTTTCTAAGGTAAGGGTATTATTTCTTTCATTTTTATGAAGAGAGCTATTGTTATTCCATTCCTTATTATTATGCTTGAATAACTTTTACATGCTGAAGTACCGCATACATGGTGAAATTCTTGGTTATTCTATTCTTTATTATTACATTGGAATATCACGTGCATGCGTATTACGCGTGACACAGTTCCACTATTTATTATTACTGTTGGAATAACTTTCTATGCAAGTACCACATACATGGTGAAATTCTTCTATTATTTCACTCTTTATTATTACATTGGAATATCTGTCTACATGCGTATTCTGCATGACACAGTTCCATTATTTATTATTACATTGGAATAACTCATGCGCTGCGTGCATACCACATACATGGTGAAATTCTTCTATTATTCCATTCTTTATTATTCTATTGGAATATCCTGTTTGTGCGTATTACGCATGACCTAGTTCCATTCTTTATTATTCTATTGGAATAACTTTGTTTATGCGATTTATCACATGCACGGTGAATTACATTTGTTATTCCATTCTTTATAATTACATTTGGAATATCACATGCATGCGGATTTCGCGTGACACAGTTCCATTCTTTATTATTACATTGGGAATAACTTGTCCGCATGCGATCTATTGCATGCATGGTGAATTCTTACATTATTCCATTCTTTATTATTTTGTTGGAATAACCTGTCTATGTGGATTATATCATGCATGGTGAATGATCCTTCGTATTTATTCCTTATTAAATTGTGGAAATGACCTGTCTACATGGATTACCGCATGGCGGGTGAAAATCCATTTACAGTTTCATATATTCTATGATACTCATTTGGTTAAAGTTTTGGCTTCTATACTCCATGAAATTAGTAGAATATCCTGGATATTTGTGCTTCATCCCAGATCTTTTCATGGAAATATTCTTACGAGCATTCTTGAATTTTACTCCACAAAGCGATGATCATGTTGATAATTTGGATGTAATTGATTTCAAGATAAATTAACTTATAAATCTTTAAAATTTATTCTTGAACTTGTTTTATTGAATTATTATAGCATTGTCATCATCCTCATGCTTATATTGTGATGAAAGTCATCTTTGGCTTACGTGCATAGATGGACTTGGTATGATTATGACCAGGGATTATTCGGTATAATCATGACCTGTAATGTTATAAATGATGTGGAAAAAGTCCTCAGTAGCCTGTAGTGCATTGATGGATAGTTTTTTGGTATGATTATGACCAGGGATTATTCGGTATAGTCATGACCATTAATGATTTAATGAATATCCTTGGCCCGTAGTGCAGGGATGACTCGATGATGTGGTTTATTTATTAAAATTTGAGTCTCAAATGATAAAAATTGATGAAAACATTTTAAATCATAGAAGATAGTAGATATCATGCTCTACTTGACTCTTCTAATAGATTGCTTATTTCGCTTCAGTTAAACTTGATGTTTATTGTATTTTATCAGTTTAACATTGTTGAAGACTAATGATAATTTAATTATGTATTATCTTAGTCATAATATTTCTTACTGGGCTAGTTGAGCTCACCATTTCTTTCACGGTTCTCTTCAGGAAATGAGAATGTAGCCGGGACTAGTCGGGGAACGGAGTGACGGTCCAGATGATAGCATTAGTAGTCCTCACTATTCTGTTAAATAGTGTGATAATAAATGTAATGAGGACTCCATTGAGTGTGGATATTGTCTAGATGACAATATTCTTATTAAAACTATTAGATTATGTTTTGTCGTATTTTACACGACTGTTGTATAATTAAGTTGTATTTGAATTTTTGTACCATGTATTTGGCGACTCAAGATGGGTGATGTATACCTATTTTGGGGCGTCATGATTAGTATCAAAGCTTGGGATATGATCCTGGTGAGATGTGAGACAAGAACTAGGAGGGAGAGCGGGAATTCCTTCGCTAGTATGACCTACTTAAGTTTATTTGGTATTTAATTGGTCGATCATAGTATAGGGATAATATGTGATATGTTAATTAACCCTTGTTTTGTGGCAGTATTTGAAAATCGCATCGAAAAATGTTGAGATAAACAATGAATCACATGAGACCGTTGAGTCACCACAGATTAATGCCCAGAATAATGTGCAACAGGAAGACAATAATCCTCGTGTAAACAATAACTGTGACGCCCCCAAATTAGGTATACAAAACCCATTCTGAGTCGCCAAATTCATGGTACAGAAAGCAAACTACAACTTCAATAATACAATTGTCGTGCAAAATACGACAACACATACTGTGAGTTTAAATACAAATATTGTCTTCTAGACAATATCCACACCCAAATAAGTCCTCATTATAATTATTCATACACTATTTCACAGAAATAGAGAGGACTACTAAAACATCTTTCTAGAACCATCACTCCATACCCCGACTCGATCCTGCTATGTTCTCACATTCTGAGAAGAAAAATGGAACAAAAAGAAAAAGGGTGAGCTCAACTAGCTCAGTAAAGAATATTATGACTAAGATAATATACAGCAATCCATTAGAAGAGTCACGTAGAGAATGAATTCTACTATCTTCTAAGATTTAAAAGTCCATCATCAATATTTTGTCCCTGTAATATCAATCAATATACATATTTAATCAAATATTCATCTTTGCACTACAGGCCAAAGATATTCATTTATATCACCAGTCGGTCATGTTCATCTCAACACCTATTCATCTTTGCACTACGGGCCAAAGATATTCATCGATTAATCATTCATCTTTGCACTACAGGCCAAAGATATTCATAGAATATCATCATTTAGGACCGAGGATGATGAAAATATTTTAAAAAAATGAATCGATGAGATAGAAGAACAAATATTAGGGATTACGTATTTGAACATCCAAATTCAATAATACTCCATAATAACCAAGTGTGAAGTAGAATTCAAAATAAAGATCAAAACATGGATACAATCAAAGATAGTAACCATAAAAAGATATCTGGAAGAAAAGAAAATTTCATTTTTTCTAAAATAGTGCCATATTTGTGAATAGTCTTGATATCGTGAATAGTCTTAGTATCGTGAATAATAATCCCGACACAAAAGTTCCAAATTTGATTAAAAAGTTCACCAATATTTTGGCATAATGATATTGAAGAAAATAATATCATTTAAGAAGAACATAACATCCCTTACCTCAAAATAATAAAGATTACCGATCGAATATCGGATATAAAGCGGCGAAACTTGCACGGAATAGCAACTCTCAAAGTATCAAAATACTCACTAAAATACGCTCGACAATATAGAGAGAAAGAAAACTTGTTTCTAGTGTGATTTTCAATTCTAACCTAAGCGTCTTTTTATAGGAAAATGTTAGAACGCCAAAGGAGACTAAAATAATAGAATATTATTTTTTCTTTCCTAACTTCCTATGCCACCTCTTTTGAACAATTAGGTAGCCTTCTTTGAACCAAAATCAGTAGCCCTCATGTGTTAAACAAAAGTGGGTCCCACCCATAATTTAATAAAAATCATTTTATTTTCTGAAACTTCAATAATTCATAGAAAATAGCCCGTTTATCAGAAAAATACGAATTTTATGTCCATTCTGCCTGAAATCGAATTCTCTACAACTTTACAGGAGAAAGTTTTTCCATATTCCCAACGAAAAATATTCGAAATCCACAAACGGGTGATTTTTAATACCTCCATTCCGCCAAAATACTGATAAAACACCTCAGCATTAATTCCTTCATTAATAACCACATAAATAAATCCATCATTAATATCCACATCAAATAAATATTTCCTTATCATATAAATTAATAATTTATTATTCACAAATAATATTACAGAATCACAATTATGACAACCATGCCGTTCCCAGGAAATAGGGGGCTTTCCAATAAGGATTTCTCCTTACTGGCGCCCAATTAGGTGATCAAACTTCTCCTTGACAAAACTTTCTAGACATTGCCAATAATGTTATCTAATAATATTATTCAAATAATATGAATTATTGATCTGATAATGAGAAATAATGTGCAGTGACAATTATTGAAACAACAATAATATTAAATATCAATGCAGCAATTGTTGAATCAATAAAATAAAATATTGAACAGTAACTATTGTAACAATTATTGAGTAGTTACTTTGCTACGCATTTAATCAATAATTCAATAATCTTGTCTTGATCAAAGCTATCTTCTTGTCTAACGACCACAGCGTATTCTATATTTTAACCACCAGGTATTCCAACAGTGTTAACGGTAACAACTACGTTGTTATTTATAAAAACTCATACTTTGCCGTTTTTTTCATCCGGCGAGTTATTACATTATGAGCAGAACGAATGGGCTGGTACTACGTCGTATTTAATATTCCCCGATAAAAAGAATATTCCACGACCAAAAGAATATTTCCCGACAAAAATGAATATTTTATAACCACTTGCTTATTTTGAAAAATTTGCACATTTCACCCATAACCAAAACATTATATCAAATTAACTCCTTATTATTTCAAGATAATGAATAGAGAAAATTCAATTTTATTTATAAAAAGCTGGGGTCTTACAATAACACCGATGAAATGGTGAACGATGGGATGTTCAGAGGCTTTATGCAATTCATGCAACATCAAGCGAAAGCGGCTCCTGTCCAAATTGCATGTGGAAGCACTAATAATTCTCGGACGGTCATCGCTAAGCAGTTCAAGGAGCTGGGACCACCAGAGTTTTTTGGAGAGCCAAAATCACTTAAGGCAGAGACGTGGATAAAGCAGATCAACATGATATTTGATGTCTTGGGATGCTCCGATGAGCAAAAGGTTCCCTTTTCCACCTTCATGTTGCAGCGGCAGAGGCTTGATTCTTCGGT
Organism: Panax quinquefolius; assembly: GCA_020205615.1. Taxonomy (NCBI): domain Eukaryota; kingdom Viridiplantae; phylum Streptophyta; class Magnoliopsida; order Apiales; family Araliaceae; genus Panax; species Panax quinquefolius. Next base: position 20,579,821 of record CM035155.1, read on the forward strand.
GGGAATCAGAAAAAGCGTACTCAACTTTGTCGCTTTTCAAAATGTCTTGGGAGAAGTTCCAAGAGCTGTTCGACGACAAGTACTTTCCTGAAAGTATTCGTCACATGAAGGAGGTAGAGTTCATCAAGCTTGAGCAAAATAATATGACTGTGGCGCAGTACGAAGCTAAGTTTGCTGAGTTGTCTCAGTTTGCATCCCACTTGGTTGATAATGAAGAGAGAATGACGTGGATGTTTCTAAGAGGTTTGAAACCCGAGATACGTCAATACCTTATCTCTCATAAACTGTGTTTGTATTCAGATATTGTGAATAGGGCTCAGTTATTGGAGCGCGATAATGAGTCAACCCAACCAAGAGAGAGCAACCGGCAAGTCGATAATACCAGTGGTAGCAGTCATTGAAGCGGTGACAACAAACGTGAAGGGAATCAACATGCTAGTAATGATAATCACTTCGGTGGTAATCATGGCCATGACAATAAGAGTGGACATTTCAAGAAGAGAAGTATCAACAAGGATGGAAAGACGTCAGTACCAGCACTTGTTGTTAAGGAAGGAGAACGACCACCGGTCGTATGTTACAAATGTGGAGGGGAAGGACACATAAGTCCAAACTGCACGATGCAGTCCAAAGCGTGTTATAATTATGGAAAAGAAGTTCATCTAGCCCAATTTTTTCGGGCACCTAAGTCAAGTCCAGCTGGGATAGAGGCATCAAAGGGTGTCCCAGACAAGACAAAACTGGTAGTTCAAGGGAGAGCGTTTGTTGTAACCTCCCAAAAAGCGAGGAATCCGAACGAGGTGATCATGGGTAAGCTAATCATAAACTTTAGCGAAGTTTATACTTTATTTGATACTTGTTCTACCCATTTCTTTATTTCGCCTACTTCCACTCAACGTTTAAATTTGACTCCAGAGAAATTAGACTTTGACTTATCTGTTGAAACTTCGTTGGGAGAAACCTTCATTACATCCACGATTTATAAGTCTTGTTTGATTCAAATCGGTAACCGCACGTTACCTGTCGATCTTATTTCTTTGAAAATAATTGCATTTGATGTGATTTTAGGGGTTGATTGGTTAACTACTCATCATGCTAAAATCGATTGTTTTCGTAAGGTTGTTAGCTTTCATATTCCTAACCAACCTATTATGTGAATTCAAGCAACCAAACCATTAAAATCAATCACTGTCATATCAATTCATAAAGCTATTTGTTTATTGAAAAAGCGGATGTCGAGCTTTCTTAGCCCATGTCACGCAGTTTAAATAAAGATACGTCGATTTGAATGATATTTCTATTGTTAATAAATTTCTGACGTATTCCACGAAGAACTTCTGGACTACCCCGAGGCGTGAAAATTAATTTTTATCGACCTTGAATCCCAGTTACAAAACCCATTTCCAAAGCCCCATATCGAATGGCTCTATTGAACTTGAGGAGTTAAAACCCAACTCTGAATTGTTATTCATCGGATTCATTCGTCCCTAATCGTCTCCTTGGGGTGCTCTGTTCAATTCGTAAAATAATAAAGATGGAAGTATGCGACTTTGTATTTATTATCGGGAGTTGAATCATGTCACCATAAAAATAGGTACTCGTTGCCTCGCATTGATGACCTATTTGACCCGATTCTGAGGGAGCCAAATTCTTTTCAAAGATTGATCTTCGTTAGGATATCATCGGTTGAAGATTAAAGCGATGACATTCAAAAGACTTTTCGAACTTCGATGCGGGCATTATAAATTCCTAGTCATGTCTTTTGGATTGACTAATGCTCATGTTGCCTTCATGGATATGATGAACCGAGTATTCAAGGAATATTTGGATCACTTTGTGGTCATCTTTATTGATGACATCCTCATATACTCCAAAACCCGCGAAGACCATGAGCAACACTTTAGGCTGATACTCCAAAAGCTTCGTGAAAACAAGCTTTATGCCAAGTTGAAGAAATACGAGTTCTGGCTTGAGGAAGTTGCATTCCTTAGGCACGTGATATCAAATCATGGAATATCTGTTGACCCAGTAAAGATTGAAGCAATTCAAAGCTGGGAGCAACCTAAGTCGATGATAGAAATCGTAGCTTTCTAAAACAGCTAGTTATTATCGGAGATTAAATATAAGGGTTTTCTCGAATCGCTACTCCATTAACTCATTGACTCAAAAGATACAAAATTCGGTTGGAGCAAGGAATGTGAAAAGAGTTTTCAAGAACTCAAGAGGAGACTCATTTCATTTTGTTTTGACAATACCATCCGCTCGGAGGATTTATCATCTACATGATGCTTGAGTGCAAGGGTTAGGATGTGTTCTCATGCAACATGGGAAAGTCATAGCCTTTATGCCTCTCGATAACTCAAAGAATATGAGAGGAATTATCCTACTCATGATCTAGAGTTAGCGGCGATCATTTTGTGCTTAAGATTTGGAGGCATTACACGTATGGAGAGAAGGTGGAGATCTATCTGGATCATAAAAGCCTCAAATATTTCTTCACTCAAAAGGAACTCAACATGCGGCAATGATGATGGCTTGAGTTGTTGAAAGATTATGATCATGCCATCCTTGTGACGCCCCCAAAATAGGTATACATCACCATCTTGGGTCGTCAGATACAAGGTACTGAATACAAATACAACTTAATAATACAACTGTCGTGTAAAATACGACAAAACATAAATTGAGAGTTTTAATAAGAATATTGTCATCTAGACAATATCCACACTCAAAGGAGTCCTCATTACATTTATTTTCACACTATTTAACAGAATAGTGAGGACTACTAATACTATCATCTGGACCGTCACTCCGTTCCCCGACTAGTCCCGGCTACGTTCTCATTTCCTGAAGAGAACAGTAAAAGAAAGGGGTGAGCTCAATTAGCCCAATAAGAAATATTATTACTAAGATAATGTAGAATAAATTATCATTAGTCTTCAACAATGTTAAATTGATAAAATATAACAAACATCAAGTTTAACTGCAGCAAAACAAGCAATCCATTTAAAGAGTCAAGTAATCTACTATCTTTTATGATTTAAAAGGTTTTTCATCACTTTTATCGCTGAGACTCAGCTTAATAAATAATTCACATCATCCCTGCACTACGGCCAAGGATATTCATTAGTATCACAACCATAAATTATCCATGCATTACAGGCCAAGGATATTCGTGTATTCATCAATGGTCATGATCATGCCAACAACTGTCCATCAATGCTCTACGGGCCAATGAGGACTTTAACCACATCATTTATAACATTACGGTCATGATTATACCGATTAATCCCTGGTCATAATCATACCAAATCCATCTATGCACTACAGGCCACAGATGACTTTCAACATAATATAAACATGAGGATGATGACAATGATATAAGAATTCAATAAAATAAGTTCAAGAATTAATTTATCCAAGAACTAATAACGGCCAAATTGTCAACATGACACTTCTTTGTAGAGTAAAATTCAAGAATGCTCAAAGAATATTTCCATGAAAAGATCTTTGGATGAAGCGCAAATATCGAGGATATTCCACTAATTTCATGGAATATAGAGTCAAAACTTTAACCAACCGAGTATAATAAAGAATGAAATAACAAAAGAAATCACCGGGCATACGATGATAGCCGCATGCAGACGGAGTTATTCCAACAAAATAATAAATAACGGAACGGTCGGTGAAAATTACATGCAAGCGAGATATTCCAACGAATAATAAATAATAATAAACCGAAATCATGCGTAAGCATACGCACGTGATGTTCAACAAAATAATAATAAAGAATGGAATAACGAAGAATTTCACCATGTATGCGATGCTTGCATACACGAGTTATTCAAACATAATGATAAAGAATGGAATAACGAAAGAATTTCACCATGTATGTGGTACTTGGCATGAGCAGGTTATTCCAACATAATGATAAAGAATGGAATAACGAAGAATTTCACCAAGTATAGGGTAGCAGCGTGTACTGAGTTATTCAACGAATAATAAAAAATGGAATAACGAAGTTTTCTTTATGTATCTGAACCTTAGAAAAATAATATCGGATATAGGAGTAGTGAAGTAGCGAGAATACTTTTCTTCTTTCTCTCTAGAGTTTCTCTCTCTCTAGAGTTTCAAAGAAATTCGTAAGAAATAATGAAGGAATGAGCTTTCTATTTATAGGAGAATGGACCTAATAATAACTAATTCATGAAACGGTCCGATTGATTTACTTTTAAACTGAGACGGTCCATATTGATTTACTATACAATATTAATAAATTATTCTAATAAAATAAAATCTTTTAAATAAAATATAATATATTCTATTTATAGTCTAATAAAACAAATAACTTTATAAAAGTATTACATTTTTATATAAAAAGATTTTACTATGCAAACACAATGCATAATAAAAATATAATATATTCTAATTGTTGTACAATAAAACAAATAACTTTATAAAAGTATTATGTTTTATATAAAAAGATTTTACTATATGAAAACACTATCGTGCACTATGCAAACACTATGCATAATAAAATATAATATATTCTAATTATTGTCTTATAAAACAAATAACTTTATAAAAATATTACATTTTATATATAAAAAGATTTTTACTATACAAAACACTATGCATAATAAAATATATTATATTCTAATTATTGTCTAATAAAATAAATAACTTTATAAAAGTATTACATTTTTATAAAAAAGCTTTTCTATTTTATTACATTAATAATACTAATAAAAAACAAAATTTATATATATATATATAAACTTAGTGACTTCATAAAAAGATACCTCAATATATTTAACAACATTTAACATCATTATTATAATTCACAATATTAATCGACCAAGTCGTTTCTCGGAAAAGGGGCTTTCCAATAAGGATTTCTCCTATTGCGTAGCGCAATTAGGTGACCAAACCTCTCCTTGGCGAACTTCTAGACATCGTTAATATTGCAAATAATAATATTAATAACTCTGTCATCTCAATTATTGATTTAATAATATATAAAATATCGACAATAATTGAATCAAATAACGTGAGATACTATGCAACAATTACTGAAGCAATAATTGAACAAAATCGAGTGACTTCTCACGTAAGCATCAATAATCAATACAGTGTGCTACTATGAAACCACACGTATTACTGTACTTTTACTACCGAGTAGTTCAACAGTTTTAACGGTAAAACTTTCGCCGTTATTTTCATAAATATTTTTGTCATTTTCTTAATCCGACAATAATTTCATTGTGGGGTCCACCAATGATTGTGCCGTCGTACGAATATTCCCTGTTAAAACGAATATTCCCCGACCAATCGAATATTATATAACAACTTGCGTACTTTGCAAAATTTATAAATATTACCCACAACTATAATATTATATCAAGTTCACTCCATAATATTAAAAAAAAATTATTTTGAGAAATTTAAATCTTTATTCATAAAATTTGGGGTCTCACAATCTTCGCTCCTTATGAAATTTCGCCCTCAAAATTTACGTACGTACCTGGTATGATGAGGATACCTTGAATTCATTTTAGATTCTAACTCTTGAGGTATAACCTTTGAGTGTTGAATACGATCCTTCTTATCCAAGATGTTAACACGTATTTCCTCATATATTAAATCTTCTGCTATCTCGTCTAGTTCTAATTCAATAATGTGGTTTGGGTCGTCCACATATTTACGTAACATCGATACGTGAAAAACGTTATGAACACGCGACATACTTGGCGGTAAAATGAGTCTATAGGCCATAGTTCCTACTCAATCGAGGATTTCAAATGGGGCAATAAAATTGAGGGTTGAGATTTCCTCTCTTCATCAATTCTTGCTTCTAGAATAACGCCCTCTTGAACCTTCTTCTTCACATTCATCAGCTCTGAGTATGTAGCTTGAGCGACTTTAAATTTATCGACTAAAGTTGATTCTACTTGTATATTTGTTATCTTCACATGGGTCTCTAGAGTCTTTAACTCTATCTTCATCATCTGTAATTTATACGAAATGAGTCTTTGTGTTAACAACATCTCTCTCGTAAACGCATACAATCTTCTACTCAACACGTCAGCTACCGCGTTCGCTTTCCCACGATGGTATTGAATGGTACGATCGTAATCTTCAACAGCTCGAGCCAACGTCTTTGGCGCATTATACGTTCGTTTTATTTGAAGAAAATATTTGAGGGTTTAAGAAATGGGTTTTGTACTGGGGTCAATACAAAATTCGATTTCACGCTCTAGGGGTAGGCTAAGAAGTCTTCAAGAATACGTCAGGAAATTTATTAACAATAGAAATATTATTCAAAACTGTGACTCTCATCCAAGACTTGGATAGCACGTCACATTGATACCTATCAACTTGTCATCGTCATTCACGACGTCTCCCTACAGAAATTTGGCTTCGGTGCATTCCACATAAGGAAGTCAACAACGAAAGGATCGGGGCTCTTTACTTATGGCTTGATATAACATTGATTAACTTTAGTGGTTTGGTTGCTTGAATTCGCATAACAAGTTGGTTAGGAATATGAAAGCTAACAACCTTACAAAAAGCTTGATGAGTAGTTAACCAATCGATTCCTCAAATCACATCAAGGGCAAGTATTTTCAAAGAGATAAGATTGACAGGTAACGTGAGGGTATCGATATGAGTCAAACAAGATTTATAAACAGTGGAGGTAACGAAGGTTTCTCCTAACGGAGTTTCAACAGATAAGTCAAAGTCTAATTTCTTAGGAGTCAAATTTAAACGTTGAGCGCAAGCAAGAGAGATAAAAGAATGGGTAGAACCGGTATCTAATAAGGTATAGACTTCGTAAGCGTTTATAATTAACTTACCCGTGATAACTTCGTTCGGGTTCCTCGACAAACGCTCTCACTTAAACTATCGGTTTTGACTTGTTTCAGACATCCTTTGGCATCGCTATCCCAGCTGGACTTGACTTCACGACACGACAAAATCAAGCTAGGTGACCTTCTCTTTTGCAATTGAAACACGCTTTGGATGGCATCGCGCAGTTTGAACTGATGTGTCCCCCCCTCCACATTTGAAGCATATGATAGGTGGTCGTTCTCCTTCCTTAACAACGGGTACTGATACTGATGTCTTTCCATCATTATTGAATCTCCTCTTCTTGAAATTTCCACTTCTATTATCTTGGCCATGATTACCACCGAAGTGGTTACCATTCTTGGCATGATAATTTCCCCCACGATGGTTATCATTGTTCAGATGGTACGATTGCCGTTACCTCTTTTGGTTGTATGATTATTATCGTGTTCACCGGGAATATCATTACCTTTTTGGTTGTCTTTGACTCATAATCACGCTCCAATAATCGAGCCCTATTCACAATATCTCAATACAAACACTGTCACAAAACAAGGGTTAATTAACATATCACATATTATCCCTATACTCTGACCGACCAATTAAATACCAAATAAACTTAGGTAGGTCATACTAGCGAAGAATTCCCGTCTCTCCTCCTAGTTTTTATCTCACATCTTAGCCAGGATCATATCCTCAAGCTTTGATACCAACCTGATGCCCTAAAAATAGGTATACATCACCCATCTTGGGTGCACGATATATAAGTACAATATCAAATACAACTTAATAATACAACTGTCGTGTAAAATACGACAAAACATAAATTGAGAGTTTTAATAAGAATATTGTCATCAAGACAATATCCACACTCAAAGGAGTTCTCATTATATTTATTATCACACTATTTAATAGAATAGTGAGGACTACTAATGCTATCATCTGGACCGTCACTCCATTCCTCGACTAGTCCCGGCTACGTTCTCATTTCCTGAAGAGAACAGTGAAAGAAAGGGGTGAGCTCAACTAGCCCGAAGAAATATTATGACTAAGATAATGTAGAATAAATTATTATTAGTCTTCAACAATGTTAAACCGATAAAATATAACAAACATCAAGTTTAAGCTGCAGTGAAACAAGCAATCCATTTAAAAGTCAGTAGAATAAAATCTACTATCTTTTATGATTTAAAAGGATTTTCATCACTTTTATCGGCGAGACTTCGACAATAAATAATTCACATCATCCACCTGCACTACTGACCAAGGATATTCATTAGTATCACAACCATAAATTATCCATGCACTACGGGCGAAGATATTCGTGTATTCATCAATGGTCATGATCATGCCAACAACTGTCCATCAATGCTCTACGGGCCAATGAGGACTTTAACCACATCATTTGTAACATTACGATCATGATTATACCGATTAATCCGTGGTCATAATCATACCAAGTCCATCTATGCACTACAGGCCACAGATGACTTTCAACATAATATAAACATGAGGATGATGACAATGATATAAGAATTTAATAAAACAAGTTCAAGAATTAATTTATCCAAGAACTAATAACGTCCAAATTGTCAACATGACACTTCTTTGTAGAGTAAAATTCAAGAATGCTCAGAAGAATATTTCCATAAAAAGATACTGGATGAAGCGCAAATATCAAGGATATTCCACTAATTTCATGGAATATAGAGGTCAAAACTTTAACTAACTGAGTATAATAAAGAATGGAATAACAAAAGAAATCACCAGGCATGCGATAGGCCGCGATGCAGACGAGTTATTCCAACGAATAATAAATAATGGAACCGGTCGGTGAAATTATAAGCAAGATATTCCAACATGAAATAATAAAGAATGGAATAACAACGAATCACCATGCGCGATAGACCGCATGATACAATTATTCCAATAGAATAATAATTAATGGAACCGGTCAAGCGTAATACGCATCGCAAGCGAGGATATTCCAACGAGAATAATAAATAATGAGAACCGTCACGTCGTGCGTAAGCGCTTGCAGGAACGGATGTTCCAATGAATAATAAAGAATGGAATAACGAAGAATTTCACCATTTATGCGGTACTTGCATGAGATAGGTTATTCAACATAATGATAAAGAATGGAATAACGAAAGAATTTCACCACGTATGCGATTACTTGGCATGAGCAGTTATTCCAACATAATGATAAAGAATGGAATAACAGAAGAATTTCACCAAGTATAGGGTAACCCGCGATACAGGTTATTCCAACAGAATAATAAAGAATGGAATAACAGAAGTTCTCTTCATGAATACGAAAGAAATAATACCTCTTACCTTAGAATAAACTGGATATAGGAGTAGTGAAGTAGCATAATACTTTTCTTCTTTCTCTCTATAGTTTCTCTCTCTAGTGTTTCAGTGAATTCATAAGAAATAATGAAAGAATGAGCTTCTATTTATAGGAGAATGGACTAAATAGTAACTAATTCATGAACGGTCCAAATTGATTTACTTTTAAACGGACGGTCCATATTGATTTACTGTGCAGTATTAATAAATTATTCTAATAAAACAAAATCTTTTAAATAAAATATAATATATTCTTATTATAGTCTAATAAAACAAATAACTTTATAAAAGTATTCTGTTTTATATAAAAAGATTTTACTATGCAAATATTATGCATGTACTTATATGCAAATACTATGCATAATAAAATATAATATATTCTAATTATTATACAATAAAACAAATAACTTTATAAAAGTATTATGATTTATATAAAAAAGAATTTACTATGCAAAATACTATATCACGACTATATCTGAAAAACACTATGCATAATAAAATATAATATATTCTAATTATTATCTAATAAAACAAATAACTTTATAAAAGTATTCTATTTTATATAAAAAGATTTTACTATGCAAAACACTATGCATAATAAAATATATTATATTCTAATTATTGTCTAACAAAATAAATAACTTTATAAAAGTATTACATTTTATATAAAAAAAGCTTTTACATTTTATTACATTAATAATACTAATAAAACAATATTTATATATATATATATATATATATATATATATATATAAAAACTTCGTGACTTCATGAAAAGACACCTCAATATATTTAACAACATTTATCATCATTATTATAATTCACAATATTAATCGACCGAGGTCGTTCCCGGAAAGAGGGGCTTTCAATAAGGATTTCTCCCTATTGGCGCCTTAGGTGACCAAACCTCTCATTGGCGAACTTCTAGACATCGTTAATATTACAAATAATAATATTAATAACTCTCGTCATCTCAATTATTGATTTAATAATATATAAAATATCAACAATAATTGAATCAAATAATGTGAGATCTATCACACAATTCTTGAAGCAATAATTGAACAAAAGCGGTGACTTCTCACGTAAGCATCAATAATCAATACCGGTGTGCTCTACTATGCAACCACACGTATTCTTCGTATTTTTTTACTACTGGGTAGTTCAAACAGTTTTAACGGTAAAACTTTCGCCGTTATTTTCATAAAATATTTTTGTCATTTCCTTAATCCGACAATAATTTCATTGTGGGGTCCACCAATGATTGTGCCGTCGTACGAATATTCCCTGTTAAAATGAATATTCCCCGACCAATTGAATATTATATAACAACTTGCGTACTTTGCAAAATTTATAAATATTACCCACAACTATAACATTATATCAAGTTCACTCCATAATATTCAAAAAAAATTATTTTGAGAAATTTAAATCTTTATTCATAAAATTTGGGGTCTCACAATCCTGGAAAAGCTATCGTAGTAGTGGCGCGCATGAGTAGAAAGATCATATCGAAATGTACGAGTGCAATATTGTCAATGCAAAGACCCATTTTGTATGACTTGGAAAGGATGGAAATAGAGTTAAAGACTGCAGGGACCCATGTGATGATGGCGAATATACGAGTGGAACTGACTTTAATTGATAAAGTTAAAGCTGCTCAAACTACAGACCTGGAGCTGATGCGTATGAAGAAGAAAATGCAAGAAGGTGTTATTTCAGAAGCAAGAATCGATGAAGAAGGAATACTTCGAGTCAACTCCAGAGTTTGTGTTCCTAACGATTCTAAATTAAAGTATAAAATCATGATGGAAGCGCACAACACACCGTTTGAAATCCATCCTGGGAGTACCAAAATGTATCGTGATCTTCGACATACATTTTGGTGGAGCAATATGAAGAGAGAGATATCGGGGTTTATCTCAAGGTGTCTAACTTGTCAACGAGTCAAGGTGGAGCATCAAGTGCCAAAAGGTCCATTGCAACCACTTGAAATTCCAGAATGGAAGTGGGAGCACATTACCATGGATTTCATAACTGTTCTTCCCAAGGTTTCTCAAGGCATAGATGCGATTTGGGTCATTGTTGATAGATTGACCAAGTTTGCTCATTTCTTACCGATACGAGAAACTTTTACACTTGAACGAATTGCTAGTATGTACATAAACGAGATCGTAAGATTGCATGGTATGCCAGTATCCATAGTTTCTAATCGAGACCCAAGATTCACTTCAAGATTTTGGGTTTGTTTGCAAAAAGCTATGGCGCAGTTTACGATTTAGTTCGACATATCATCCTCAAACGGATGGGCGATCGGAAAGGACAATTCAAACTCTTGAAGATTTATTAAGACTCGTGTCCTTGACTTCAAGGAAGTTGGGACAAGTTCTTACCATCGGTGGAGTTTTCCCTCAACAACAGCTATCAAGCAAGTATTGGCATGGCTCCATTTGAGGCGTTGTATGGAAGAAAGTGTCGTTCTTCAGTATGCTGGAATGAGGTGGGTGAAGAAATGTTGTTGGGACCGGATTTGGTACGTATGACTACGAAAAATATTCAAACGATCCGACAACGTATAAAAATCTCACAAGATCGACAAAAGAGTTATGCTGATCTTCATCGAAAGGACGTGGAATTCAATATTGGAGATCATGTGTTGTTATGTGTTGTTCCATAGAAAGGAGTTACAAGATTTGGAAAGAGAGGAAAGCTCAATCCTCGATTCATTGGCCCATTTTTAATCCTCGATCGAGTAGGAATCGTGGCCTATAGACTAGCGCTTTTACCTTGAAGTATGTCTTGTGTTCATAACGTTTTTTACATATCTATGTTACGTAAATATGTGAAAGACCTGAACCACATTATTGAATTAGAACCAGACGAGATAGAGGAAGATTTAACATATGAAGAGGTACTTGTTAAAATCTTGGATAAGAAGGATCATATTCTACGCTCTAAAGTTATACCTCAAGTCAAAGTTTTGTGGAGAAACCACGATGTTGAGGAAATGACTTAGGAGTTAGAATCTGAAATGAAATCAAGGTATCCTCACCTCTTCGACATACCAGGTACGCACCCTAATTTCGAGGACGAAATTTCATAAGAAGGGGAGGTTGTAAGACCCCAATTTTTATGAATAAAGAATAATTTTCTCGAAATATATTTTTGAATATTATGGTGTGGATTTCATATAATGTTATAGTTGTGGGTAATATTTACAAATTTTGCAAAATAAGCAAGTGGTTATATAATATTCGATTGGTCGGGGAATATTCATTTTAATAGGGAATATTCGTACGACGGCACAATCATTAGTGGACCCCACAACGAAAGTATTGTCGTAGTTAGAAAATGACATAATTATTTTTTTTTAAAATAACGGCGAAAGTTTTATCGTTAAACTGTTGAACTACCCGGTAGTAAAAGTATAAATGCTGCGTCGTTGCATAGTAGCAATACACGTATTTGATTATTGATGTTTACGTGAGAAGTCACTCAGCTTATACTCAATTATTGCTACATGAATCGCTACATCATATCTCTCTATATTATTCGATTATTGTCACGATTATCATCTCGCATAATATGATATATTATTAAATCAATAATTGAGATGACAAAGTTATTCATATTATTAAATTGCAATATTTACAATGTCTAGAAGTTCAGTCAAGGAGAGGTTTGGTCATCTAATTACGCGCCAATAAGGAGAAATCCTTATCGAAAAGCCCCTTATTTCCTGGGAACGACCTGGTTGTTAAATATTGTGAGTTATAATATTAATGATGAATAAGTTCGTGTTGATTAAAGATGAAATTGATAGTTCTATTGTGTTGAAATTATTAGTGTTAGTGAAAATCGATATTTATTCCGATATTAATTGATGTCTGGAAGTTTTATTAACCAGTCGGGTAATTAATCGGATAAATGAGCAATTAATTGCTATTAATTCACATGATTATAACTATTTATTCACATGTATGTACTATTGATTCACATTCTTATACTATTAGGGGAGTTGGTGCAAGATTGATAATACTTGCATAACTAAGTTAAAAATAGAGGTATAGATGGATGTACTATATTGTAATTCTTATTTTCATATGATTATAACTATTGATTCACATGATTAAACTATTGATTCACATTATTTACTATTAGGGGAGGTGGTGCAAGTTTGATAATACTTGCAGGACTAAATTAAAAATGAAAGAAAAGTTGAAGGTATTGTACTGTAATATTTCGAGCCCCAAAACGTGCAATTATCAAAACTATATTTTCCTATAAATAAAGCTCATTCTTCCTTCATTTCTCACCAATTCACCAAAGGTTTTAAAGCAATTATTATAGAGAGAAATTATAGAGAGAAAGAAGAAGAGAAGTCTACTACCTCTCTACTCCAAAGATCCGCTTTCTTTAAGGTAAGGGGTATTATTTCTTTCATTTTTATGAAGAGAGCTATTGTTATTCCATTCCTTATTATTATGTTGGAATAACATGTCTACATCAAATCTTTGCATACATGGTGAAATTCTTGGTTATTCCATTCTTTATTATTACATTGGAATATCTCGTCTGTATGTATTACGCATGACACGGTTCCACTATTTATTATTTTGTTGAATAACTTGTCATGCCAAGTACCGCATACATGGTGAAATTCTTCATTATTCCATTCTTTATTATTACATTGGAATATCCTGCGTGCGTATTACGCATGACACAGTTCCATTATTTATTATTCATTGGAATAACTTTTATCTGCTTGATACCGCATACATGGTGAAATTATCTTGTTATTTCATTCTTTATTATTACATTGAAATATCTTGTGCATGCATAAATGACGTATGACCGGTCCATTATTTATTATTACATTGGAATAACTTTTGTATGTATGCGATCATCACATGCACGGTGAATCTTTGTTGTTATTCCATTCTTTATTATTACATTGGAATATCCTCGTTGCATGCGCGATTTCGCATGACACGGTTCCATTCTTTATTATTTTGTTGGGAATAACACATGCATGCGGCTTCTATCGCATGCATGGTAAATTCTTCTGTTATTCCATTCTTTATTATTCTGTTGGAATAACCTGTCTATGTGGATTATCACATGCATGGTAAATGATCCTTCGTATACATTCCTTATTAAATTGTGGAAATGACCTGACTACGTGGATTACCGCATGGCGGGTGAAAATCCATTTGCAGTTTCATATATTCTATGATACTCATTTGGTTAAATTTTGGCTTCTATACTCCATGAAATTAGTAGAATATCCTGGATATTTGCGCTTCATCCGATATCTTTTCATATAAATACTCTTCTGAGCATTCTTGAATTTTACTCCACAAAGCAGTATCATGTTGACAATTTGGACGTAATTAATTTCAAGATAAATTAACTTATAAATCTTTAAAATTTATTCTTGAACTTGTTTTATTGAATTATTATGTCATTGTCATCATCCTCATGCTTATATTGTGATGAAAGTCATCTTTGGCTTACGTGTATAGATGGACTTGGTATGATTATGACCGAGGATTATTCGGTATAATCATGACTGTAATGTTATAAATGATGTGGTAAAAGTCCTCGGTGAGTCTGTAGTGCATTGATGGACGCTTTTGGTATGATTATGACCGTGGATTATTCGGTATAGTCATGACCATTGATGATTTAATGAATATCCTTGGCCGTAGTGCGGGGATGACTCGATGATGTGATTTATTTATTAAAATTTGAGTCTCAAATGATAAAAATTGATGAAAACATTTTAAATCATAGAAGATAGTAGATATCATGCTCTACTTGACTCTTCTAATGGATTGCTTATTCCGCTGCAGTTAAACTTGATGTCTATTGTATTTTATCAGTTTAACATTGTTGAAGACTAATGATAATTTAATTATGTATTATCTTAGTTATAATATTTCTTACTGGGCTAGTTGAGCTCACCCTTTCTTTTACTGTTCTCTTCAGGAAATGAGAACGTAGCCAGGACTAGTCGGGGAACGGAGTGACGGTCGTCCTCACTATTTTGTTAAATAGTGTGACAATAAATGTAATGAGGACTCCATTGAGTGTGGATATTATCTAGATGACAATATTCTTATTAAAACTCTTAGATTATGTTTTGTCGTATTTTACATGACTAATGTATAATTAAGTTTTATTTAAATTTTGTACCATGTATTTGGCGACTCAAGATGGGTAATGTATACCTATTTTGGGGGCATCACATCCTTTATTTTTTATTTTTTGTTTCCCATAACTAACTTCAGCAAGTTTGCTTTGTCATGAATGTTTTAGCATATAGTTGTATATGAAACGAATGATAGGCCTGATATGATATTAAGTTTAAATTAGAATTATAGTTGGTTAGTAAGAACCAGTGTCTAGCATTAGATAATGGATATTATGACTTGTATTTGAGCTGCTTTAGAAATCAACATTCCTATAAAGGTAAACCAGAAACTTGTACTTGAGATTTGTAAAATTGATTTAGGTTTAACTTTTTAAGAATAGTAAAATTTGATTAAAAATAAAGTAATAATATATTAAAGATTACATTAAATAGCAAATAGTTGTTGTAGCTCAGTTGGTTTGAACTTTTATTTATTTACTTACAAGTCTTGTGTTCAAGCCTCATAACCCATAAGTAGCAACATTTTATTTTAAAAAGAAAAAAAATCATGGGCCGTGGTCGGGCCAGCCTTCACTGGTAGGAGCCAAAATGGGCGGGCCAAAAGGCCTGAATTTCATTCATCACTAAAGCTACAACCTGACAAATTTCACTGCCCACTACGGGCTTGGGCCATGTTTGCCAGGTCTAAATACAACAAAATCATAGTTGAGAGTTCTCAATTAGAGTTCTCATTACATTTATTATCACACTATTTCATAGAATAGTGAGGACTACTAAAGCAACCATCCTGGACCATCACTCCATTCCCCGACTTGTCTCAGCTATATTCTCATTTCCTGAAGAGAACAATAAAAGCAAATGGTGAGTTCAACTAGCCTAGTAAGAAATATTATGACTAAGATAATGTAGAATAATTTATCGTTAGCCTTCAATAGTGTTAAAGTGATAAAATACAATAAACATCAAGTTTACCTATAGCGAAATAAGCAATCCATTAGAAGAGTTAAGTAGAGCATGAAATCTACTATCTTCTATGATTTAAAAAGTTTATCATCAATTTTATCGCTGAGACTCAACTTAATAAATAATCCGCATCACTGAATTATCCATGCACTACGGGCCAAGGATATTCACTAGTATCACGTTCACGAATTATCCACGCACTACGGACCAAGGATATTTGTGTTATCACCAATGGTCATGATCATGCCAACAACTGTCCATCAATGCACTATGGGCCAATGAGGACTTTTACCACATCATTTGTAACATTACAGGTCATGATTATACCGAATGATCCTTGGTCATAATCATACCAATCAACAGTCCATCTATGCACTACGGGCCAAAGATAACTTTCATCACAATATAAGCATTAGGATGATGACAATGATATAAGAATTCAATTAAATAAAAGCAAAGGATAAATTTTAAATATTTATAATTCAATTTATCCAGAATTCAATAATATCCAAATTGTCGACATGACACTGTTTTGTGGAGTAAAATTTAAGAATAATATTGTATCAAAAATGATTTGGACAGAAAAGAAATCAATTTGTGTTATGAATAGTACCTCGGGTGAATAGTACTCGAGTGAATAGTACCTCATGAATAGTACTTCGTGAATAGTACCCCCGACATAAAAAGATTAAAATTTATTAAGAATATTCAGAAAAATATTTTAGTGGAATGATACCAGATGAAACGCAAATTTTAAGGATATTCTGTGACACCCCCAAATCCAGGTACTTCATTCCTACAAGATTTGGTGCTCACTATTCAAACATTCATACTATCTACCCAAATAAAACAATATTTGAATCATAAAAACCTCCCCTTAAATAGGGTTACATCATTAAGTTCAAAACATCCCAGGTTATCTAACCTTTAAAAGTCATTCAAATGCGGAAATAAATTATTACATAACTTCTTTAAAATAAAGTCTAAGATCATCATGATAAAAGTCTAACATCATAATCAAAGTCAAGATTACAAGTCTTCATCACTTGTACATTTTTCCCTTTCCTTTGCTAGTCGAAGGTTCATCTACCTTCTCCTCTGTAGCTGCAATGAGTTTATAAATATGCAAGATTGAGCAAAACAATTGCTCACTGGATATAATAGAGAATCAACAGGAGTATAATAATAATAATTGCCAGTAATAGGTTCATCAAGATTGCACAGTACTCTAACAATGAAAATCAAATACTGGAATCCAAAATATGGAATATACATCACTGAGGGTCATAAGACCATGAACTATGTCCACAGTTGCAAGTAATCTTTCAACTCCAACTTTAACAGAAATAAGACTATAAGGACCTCGTACTTAGGGGGATCAACCCTTCGTACAATGTATTGTGCACAAACATTTTAACGCTATGCGTAAGTTAACCCCTAATCATAACAATAGGGTTGTTCATCTCAAAGATTTAGAGTACAAGTCCGCACTTTTGAAGGAAGTTTGGTTTGGATAAGCTTTCAAGGTAATTTGGAATTCAACGAACAACAACTAAGGATTAGTTGAATAAAACCAACATTATACTATAGAATAATCGTGATTGAATCAATCATAATAAACTAAAGTCATGCTTTAGGAATAATCTAAGAGCATACAATTTGAATAGCTACAACACCTTGCTTGAACAATACTAAGCCAAGGTTAATTAAAATTGAATACTAAGCATGTATAGCAATTTGATTGATAAAAATGTTCAACATTAGAATATATAAATTTTGCATGCTAAATAACAAGTTAAATACAAGAATAACTTGCTCAAGAATAACGTACATCATTATATCATAATCGAATTGAAAACAATAGTTTTATTAACAAGATAATAGATTAGAAAGCTTGCTCAATGTAAAAAGAGAGTTTAGAAAACTTGCTCATTGTAAAAAGAGAGTTTAGAAAACTTGCCTTGTTCGTAGATTAAATCGAACAATACGAATCACAATATCCTACAAACATATGTCATCATGACATAGTTAGCCATTACCACTTTATAACATAACTATGTACGTTCATCATGTAAATATTGGATTTTTAATCACATAATCAAGTTATAACACAAGTTAATTGCTAATAACATACTTATTTATAGTATAAAAATACTAAAATCAACATTTTACAGTCCTACTATCATCACATAACAATTCCTTAAAATTTCGAGTACAAAATCAACACAGTCAGACCATTATTCTTCTTCACTCAAGATGCATGGCGCCCACGATTTACATGGTAGCGCTACTTCTGACGGAGTATGTATGTAACTGTACTGCGGGAAAAAAGGTATAAAGCCGCTACTGCGTGTGTAGGCGTCGTGGAAACTAACAACTCTTCTTTGTCAGTACCACAACGCAAAAACTCATAGCTTTAATTCGATGTGACTTTAAGCAACAAAGTCAGGGAAAAAAGCCAATTTTGGCCTACAAGCTCGTTTCTAACAGACTAAATAGCATATAATTCATACAAAAACTTTATGTAAACAAAATTCAAGAATTCCTAACATGTTTTTATCCATACAACAACATAAACAACAAATTTAGCACATTCAATTTCACTATTTTTGATAAAAACTCACTTTTTGATATTTCAATGAAAATCAACACTGTAAATTTTGTTTTTCAACCAAAACCATTAATTCAAAGTATCTTTATCAATAATTATACATACTCTATCAAAATAAATGGTCAATTTATCAACTAAACAACTAATTAACCCTCAATTTCTACTTTAAACTAAATAATATATATTCACAAAAACTCTCTGTAAAAACATTTTCTTCACAAATTACATACATATCATCAATTCATTTATTATAACTCATGAAAATAGTTTTAACATCATTAGTATGTCATATAAAGCCACATAACCACAAAAATTCATGCTTACACAAGGATTCTACAGAGAATTTGGGAAGAGAAAAACTAAACTTTTAAAACTAAAAAGAATAGAACAATACCTTGAAGAAGATGATATGGCTATTCCTTTCTATTCTCAAGCCTCTCCTTCTCCAATCTCTAGCCTTTCTTCCTCTCTTCTTTTCTTCTTCTCTTCTTCTTCCTCTGAGTTTTTCTTTCTTCTCTCTAACCTCTCTCCTATATTCTTACATCTTATGATATAACGTATATAGATATAATATATATTGATTATATAATATAAATATAAAACATATAACTGATATCAGTTATTTAATTTTTGAAAACCAAAAGCCATAAGGCTTGTTTGGTTACTTACTAAAAATATAATCATTTATTCCTTATGCTTTGTTTGGTAAAACATAATTAGATTAAAGACTTAATAGGCATTAGGCCTTGTTTGGCAAAACTGAATTAAAACTCCTTTAAGTTATTTTAATAACTACTTTATAAAAGGTTATTTGTCACACTTTAAGTTCAATTAATTCTAAAAACAATTTATTACATCACTTTAACACATAACTCAATACCACAAAATTATAATTTTCTATATAATTATAACTTTATTTAATCAACTAACACATCCTTTTTAATTACAAATTCTAATAAAAGAATAGTAATTCAATTAATCAAAACTTTCTAACTTAATAATTAAATTAAATTAGCATAAAATAATTAATTTTCTTAATTATTTAGTTAACAAATAAATAACCAAATTGAATCAAATTTGAACAATTATTTATTTAACAATAAACACATCCATTAAATACTTAAATATTTCAATAAATATTTAATATAACAATAAAAAATTTTGGAAATGTTACATCATTCCTCTTACAAGGATTCTGTCCCCGAATCATAATTCAAACAATTCATTCGTCACATTCTCCCCTACTTACAAAGATTCTGTCCCCAGAATCGAAGACATAGATTAAACAAATAACTCAGGGTAATTCTTCATCATTTCAGCTTCAAGTTCCCACGTAGCCTCTTCGACATTGTGGTTCCTCCAAATTACCTTCACAGAAGGTATCACTTTATTTCTGAGCACTTGTTCTTTCCTGTCGACTATCTAGATAGGAACCTCTTCATAGGATAAGTCTTTCTTAAAGTGAAATGGTTTGTACTCAATCACGTGTTTGTAATCAGGTTTATATGGTCGTAACACCGAAACGTGAAAAACATTATGAATGTTTTGCAATTCTGGAGGTAGAGCTACCTCGTAAGCAACCTCTCTAACTTTTCGCAGCACTTCAAAGGGTCCAATAAACCTCGGGCTTAGTTTCCCCTTTTTACCAAATTGAATTTTTCCCTTCCAAGGAGAAACTTTTAGAAATACTTAATTTCCTACTTCAAATGCACGATCTTGTCTGTGTTGATTAGCATATTTCTTTTGTCTGTCTTGAGCAGCTATCAATCTTGTTTGGATGAGTTTGACAACCTCAACAGTTTGTTGTACCAGTTCTGGTCCTAACAGTTGACGTTCATCGACTTCATCCCAAAGACAATGGAGTTCTCGCACTTTACATAGTATAATGCTTCGTAAGGCGGCATGCCGATGCTAGCGTGATAACTATTATTGTAGGCAAATTCCACCAATGGTAATTGTTCATCCCAGCTCCCTTTGAAATCCATGACGCATGCTCTCAGCATATCTTCTAATGTATGAATCGTTCGTTCACTTTGGCCATCTATTTGCGGATGATATGCCGTACTCATTCGCAACTGTGTTCCCATACATTCCTGTAGTCTCTTCCAGAAGTTTAATGTGAACCTCAGATCTCTATCATACACAATTGACACTGGAACTCCATGTCTTGCAACGATCTCTTTAACATATAACCTTGCCAGCTGATCAAGATTGAATCTAATCTTTATTGGCAAAAAGTGTGCAGATTTTGTCAATCTGTCCACTATCACCCAAATCGCATCGTATCTTTTCTGAGTCGTTGGGAGACCTACCACAAAATCCATTGTGATATGTTCCCATTTCCATTCCGGTATCTCCAACGGTTGAAGTAATCCGCTTGGTCGTTGATGCTCGGCCTTGACTCTCTGACATGTCAATCACCTTGCAACGCATTCTACAACGTCTCTTTTCATATTTGGCCACCAAAAATGTCGCTGCAAATCTTGATACATCTTCGTACTTCCTGGATGAATTGAATATCTCGAGTTATGAGCTTCTGTCAAGATATCCTCTTTAATATCTGGTACAGCTGGAACCCAGATTCGTCCCTCAAATCTCAACATCCCCTCGGTATCAATCTTGTATTTCACCTCTTTTCCCTCAACCACACTTTCTCTTATTTTTCAGCATTCCTCATCCTACAGTTGAGCGTTCTTCACTTTGTCCACCAAAGTTTGACTGGCTTCCATCTGGTACAATTTCTTATTGGATTCTTTTGGAAATTTGATTTCCAACTCTAACCTTGACATTGCTGTAATAAGCTCCTCCTTATCAGTTAACAACATCAACTTCTCTCTACCTTTCCTACTCAAGGCATCTGCAACCACATTTGCTTTGCCTGGATGTTAAAAGATCTCACAATCATAATCCTTTATCAATTCCATCCATCCCCTTTGACGCATGTTTAGGTCTTTCTGAGTGAAAATGTACTTCAGACTCTTATGGTCTGTGTAGATCTCACATTTCTCTCCGTAGAGATAGTGTCTCCATATCTTCAGAGAAAACACAACCGCTGCCAACTCTAAATCATGAGTCGGATACCCTTTTTCGTAGTCTTTCAATTGCCTTGATGCATACGCGATGACTTTGCCATTTTGCATAAGGACACACCCTAATCCCTTGTGTGAAGCATCACTGTACACCACAAAATTTCCTGTATTATCTGGTAATGACAACACAGGTGCCATACTTAACTTCTTTTTCAATTCCTGGAAACTTTCTTCACACTTCTCCGTCCAAACAAATTTTACAGATTTCCTCGTCAAATTTGTCAATGGAGTGGCAATTTTGGAGAAATCCTGGATAAATCGTCTGTAATACCCTGCCAATCCCAAGAAACTTCTTACTTTTGACGGAGTTCTTGGTTGTTCCCAATTTATCATAGCTTCGAACATTTTTGATGGATCCACTGAGATTCCATCCTTGTCAATTACGTGCCCAAGAAATTGTACACGTTCCAGCCAAAATTCACATTTAGAGAATTTCGCATACAACGTTTCTTTTCTTAGCGTCTCCAGCGTTAGACGTAAGTGTTCCA
Organism: Panax quinquefolius; assembly: GCA_020205615.1. NCBI lineage: Eukaryota > Viridiplantae > Streptophyta > Magnoliopsida > Apiales > Araliaceae > Panax > Panax quinquefolius. The sequence goes on from CM035155.1 coordinate 20,602,333, forward strand.
CATGTTCGTCTTGAGTTTTAGAGTACACCAGGATATCGTCGATAAACACCACCACAAACTTGTCCAAAAATGGTTTAAACACCTTGTTCATCAAATAGGGTTACATCATTAAGTTCAAAACATCCCAGGTTATCTAACCTTTAAACGTCATTCAAATACGGAAATAAATTATTACATAACTTCTTTAAAATAAAGTCTAAGATCATCTGGATAAAATTCTAACATCATAATCAAAGTCAAGATTACAAGTCTTCATCATTTGTACATTTTTTCCTTTCCTTTGTTAGTCGAAGGTTTATCTACCTTCTCCTCTTTAGCTGCAATGAGTTTATAAATATGCAAGAGTGAGTAAAAAAATGCTCACTGGATATAATAGAGAATCAACAGGAGTATAACAATAATAATTTCCAGTAATAGGTTCATCAAGATTGCATGAAGACTTCAACAATGAAAATCGACATCTGGAATCCAAAATATGGAATATACATCACTGAGGGTCATAAGACCATGAACTATGTCCACAGTTGCAAGTAATCTTTCAACTCCAACTTTAACAGAAATAAGACTATAAGGACCTCGTACTTAGGGGGATCAGCCCTTCGTACAATGTATTGTGCACAAACATTTTAACACTACGCGTAAGTTAACCCCTAATCATAACAATAGGGTTGTTCATCTCAGTATTTAGAGTACAAGTCCGCACCAAATGAAGTTTGGTTTGGATAAGCTTTCAAGGTAATTTGGAATTCAACGAACATCAACTAAGGATTAGTTGAATAAAACCAACATTATACTATATAATAATCGTGATTGAATCAATCATAGTAAACTAAAGTCATGCTTTAGGAATAATCTAAGAGCATACAATTTGAATAGCTACAACACCTTGCTTGAACAATACTAAGCCAAGGTTAATTAAAATTGAATACTAAGCATGCATAGCAATTTGATTGATAAAAATGTTCAACATTAGAATATATAAATTTTGCATGCTAAACAACAAGTTAAATACAAGAATAACTTGCTCAAGAATAACGTACATCATTATATCATAATCGAATTGAAAACAGTAGTTTGATTAACAAGATAATAGATTAGAAAACTTGCTCAATGTAAAAAGAGAGTTTAGAAAACTTGCTCATTGTAAAAAGAGAGTTTAGAAAACTTGCCTTGTTCGTAGATTAAATCGAACAATACAAATCACAATATCCTATAAACATATGTCATCATGACATAGTTAGCCATTACCACTTTACAACATAACTAAGTACGTTCATCATATAAATATTGGATTTTTAATCACATAATCAAGTTATAACACAAGTTAATCGTTAATAACATGCTTATTCATAGTATACAAATACTATAATCAATATTTTACAGTCCTACTATCATCACATAACAATTCCTTAAAATTTCGAGTACAAAATCAACACTTTGACCATTCATTAACTCACTCATCCACCACGCCATACGCTTACATTGTGGGTCGCGTGAATGACGTGAGTATGCGTAAATGCATGCACATTGAAGAACAAAAGTATCAAGCCACGCATGCATGGCGTGCGTCGACTCTTGCGTGCGAAATTAACAATCTTTGAGGTCATACATGTACGCTGAAACTCGCAATTTCGAACGACAGCTTTGTAACAATGCAGAGAAAAAAGCCAATTTTGGCCTACAAGCTCGTTTCTAACAGACTAAATAACATATAATTAATACAAAAACTTTATGTAAACAAAATTCAAGAATTCCTAACATGTTTTTATCCATACAACAACATAAACAACAAATTTAGCACATTCAATTTCACTGTTTTTGATAAAAACTCACTTTTTGATATTTCAATGAAAATCAACACTGTAAATTTTGTTTTTCAACCAAAACCATTAATTCAAAGTATCTTTATCAATTATTATGCATACTCTATCAAAATAAATGGTCAATTTATCAACTAAACAACTAATTAACCCTCAATTTTTACTTTATGCTAAACAATATATATTCACAAAAACTCTTTGTAAAAACATTTTCTTCACAAATTACATACATATCATCAATTCATTGATTATAACTCATGAAAATAGTTTTAACATCACTAGTATATCATATAAAGCCACATAACCACAAAAATTCATGCTTACACAAGGATTCTATAGAGAATTTGGGAAGAGAAAAACTAAACTTTTAAAACTAAAAAGAATAGAACAATACCTTGAAGAAGATGATATGACTATTCCTTTTTATTCTCAAGCCTCTCCTTCTCCAATCTCTAGCCTTTCTTCCTCTCTTTTTTTCTTCTTCTTCTTCTTCTTCCTTCCTCGTTTTTTTTCTTCTCTCTAACCTCTCTCTCCTCTATTCTTACGTCTTATGATATAACGTATATAGATATAATATATATTGATTATATAATATAAATATAAAACATATAACTGATATCAGTTATTCAATTTTTGAAAACCAAAAGCCATAAGGCTTGTTTGGTTACTTACTAAAAATATAATCATTTATTCCTTATGCCTTGTTTGGTAAAACATAAATAGATTAAAGACTTAATAGGCATTAGGCCTTGTTTGGCAAAACTGAATTAAAACTCCTTTAAGTTATTTTAATAACTACTTTATAAAAGGTTATTTGTCACACTTTAAGTTCAATTAATTCTAAAAACAATTTATTACATCACTTTAACACATAACTCAATACCACAAAATTATAATTTTCTATATAATTATAACTTTATTTAATCAACTAACACATCCTTTTTAATTACAAATTCCAATAAAAAGAATAGTAATTCAATTAATCAAAACTTTCTAACTTAATAATTAAATTAAATTAGCATAAAATAATTAATTTCCTTAATTATTTATTTAACAAATAAATAACCAAATTGAATCAAATTTGAACAATTATTTATTTAACAATAAACACATCCATTAAATACTTAAATATTTCAAAAATATTTAATATAACAATAAAAGTTACGGAATGTTACATATTCCACTAATTTTAAGGAGTATAGAAGTCATACTTTAATAAAATGAGTGTATAATTTGGAATCTGAAATGAAATAATATTACTTACATACTACAGAGTATGGAAGAAAATATTATTTCTTACGAATATTGAACAAAAATAATATCTCTTACCTTAAAAGGAGAGTATTTCGACTAGTACAACGGGAATATTCTTGAAGAAAACTTATACTATTTTCTACTCTCAAAACTTTTTTTAGCTCTAAAGAAATACGCTCAATATTATAGAAGAAGAATTTTTTGATTCTGGTGTGATTTTCAATTCTAAACTAAGCATCCTATTTATAGGAGAATGGAAATGATACTATTTGAATTTAGAAATCACGGACCAACAGTAGAAGTTTCACAGGCGCAATTCAATCGGCTGAATTTTTTTCTAAATTCACTATACAAACACTATATAGACACTGTGCATAATAAAATATAATATATTATATTTTTCATAAAAATTGAGATAATTTTTACCGACAGTTTTGAAAAATGGGTAAGTAGGTGGTCCAAATAATAAGTAAAATTTATAACAAATACTTCATAAAAAAATCCCTCAATATTTTTAACAACAAATAATATAACTTACAATATTAACAGCCAGATCATTCCTAGGAAAGAAGGGGCTTTCCGATAAAGATTTCTCCCTATTGGCACGCAATTAGGTGATCAAACCCCTTTTCTCGACAGAACTTTCTAGACATTATTAATAATACAAATAATAATATGAATAACTTGTCATCTCAATTATTGATTTAATAAAATAACATATTATGCAGATGATACTGTGACAATAATAGAATCAATAATGTGAGATACTATGCATCAATTACTGTAACAATAATTGAGTATAACTGAGTGACTTTTTACGTAAGCATCAATAATCAATACCGTGTCTACTTATACAACCAATGCCAGACATTCAGTATTTTTTATCACCGGGTATTTTCAACAGCTTAACAATAAAAACTTTCGCCTTTACTTTTATAATAAGATATTTATGTCGCTTTTCTAACTCCGAATAATAATTCGTTGTGTATCCAGATCACAATAATTGTCTTGTTGTATTTAATATTCCTCGTTAAAATGAATATTCTCCCAAGCCAATAGAATATTTTATGATAACTTGCTTACTTTGTAAAATTTATAAATATTATCCACAACTATAACATTATATCAAATCCACACCATAATATTCAAAAATATATTTTGAGAAATTAAATCTTTATTCTTGAAAGTTGGAGTCTTACATAAGTATTATAAAATTCTTAAATGTGTAGGATATTAGAATTGGGCTTTTGATGTGGGAATGAAAGTCAGAGTCCTTAGCTCCTAAATGATAAAAAATAAAGAAGTCGAGTTTTTTTTTTTTATTACTTTCTTGGCGTATGTATAAAACTAAATCCATTCTATTTTAAAAAATTACTAATCAAGTGAGATCACCTAATTTTTTTTATATATTATTCCTTATTAGTAACCTAGTGGGAAGGCAAATGAATATTTTGTGGGGATAAATTTGGGGTTGAAATTTCAGCTTATTTGTTTAAGCCAATCACATGTAGAATAGTGACTAATATTATTGTTCTACTGTATCGTTCAATATTAAATTACAATCACAATTAACAATTAATATAAAATTAGTTGATACATAAATTATTATTTAAAGAAGTAAATGACAAACTTTCACTTACAAGAATAATGTTATACTGGCAAAACATAGTACAAAATTATTGTTTGATTTATATTTACAAATGTTGATGATTTTGTGTTACTGTAGAGAGAATACAATCATTCCTCTAATTTGGGGAGTAAAATTAGGGTTTTAACTTGTTTTACTTTTTCACATTGTTTTAGCAGCAAAACCGATTTATTATTTTTTGCGTTCATGAGTATAATGGTTTATTACATAGATTTTATTAGTTTTAGTTCATTGTAAATTCATTTTTTATTTGTTTGCTCTGCATGCTGATGCAGGTGGTTGCATTTGAAATTTATTAGTCAGCAATAGCAGCTTTGCATTCACTAAATGTGAGCAACCATTAGTATTTTACGTTTTTTGTGAGCCTAAAATAAATAATAAATGCGTTTTTTTTACCATAATATATTGTTTATTTCATTTTATTATCTTAGCTAGATAACTCAATTGTGATGGATTTGATTCACCAAAGAAGTGCCATGTCTTGTATAAAGTGGCCTTTCACTAAACAAATAGTGATAACATTGGTCATTGGTATATCTTCGGGATAATTGACTTTTTGATCATTATACTAGGTCTCAATTTTTATTATGGTTATCAAAACTTTTTTTTGTTACAAACGCATTACTATACTCGAAAAAAATTATAAAATGGTCATTAACCGAACTTTTCGTCTAAAAAATTAACAATATTTAGGTGGCTAACATCTATGATGATGTGTACATCAAGTTCCACTTTTTTATAATAAAAAATAATTAAAATTATTTCGGCATGAACCATGAAATCCAGGAAGCAGAATAGGGTCGGCCATTTACAATCAGACCACCCAAGAACACCAAATTATCCGAACATTAAACATCTATCCTCAACCCCATGCGAACTAATTATTTGGACATAACACAACAGAACTCCCAAGCACAAAACCTAGGAATCCAGCCAAAACAAAATACAAAACAAAATCGGATCTCGAGCTTAGCTAAATCGCACATGATTTTCAATGAAAAACACCGGTGAAGACGCCGAAACCCAGTGAAAAAACAAAAACATCCAATCAAGATATTAAAAAATAAACAGACAACACATAACAAGTAGATCGGAAAGATACAACCCAAATCCATAACCACCGAAACCATAGGACGCAACCAAGTTCGAACACAAATTTCGACGAGCTAACCACCAAGATCCAAAAACCCTCAAACCATTAACCCGAAGCAAACACCACATCAGATCATAACACCCACTTCCATCACACACAGAGATTGATCAAATCCCCTACTAATCTTGCTTATGAGCTGTAATTTAATTCGCCATATTGGGGTGCTTTTGCTACATTTTATTAAAGGCGAGTGCAATGGAATCGAAGCCTGAGTTTTTAATTCAGTACCAAATGGTGCAATTTTGTTTCTGTTTTTAAATTTCTATGTAAAAACGAAGAAAGAGCGAAAGGTCAACGACGACTGTTGCAATAGGAATGTGAATGCCATTGAGGAAGAAGAATTGGACTCTTTCAAAGAGTACAATATGAGGCACAAACACCACTGATTCAAACTCGAAACCTCACATTTGAAATCTTGGTCATATGACCAACCGAGCACCATGGACCTAGCTGTTAACATCTCACAAGGATTAATCTTTATATCAAAATTAAACATTTCATTCCCCGCCCCCAAAAAAAAATTAAAATACTTCACAGATCCTTCAGACAATCTAAGGTTCATTTCGTTCTTTATCTTTCTTTCTCTCATCCACCTCTCGCATGCATAGAGAAAAGCTAGGGTTTCAAAATTTCGTCAAATTGGGGGTTTGTAGTGGGGACACTAAAGCTATTCGAAGGATCTGAAAGTGCTTTGTGGTGGGGGAGATGGTGTAAGTGTCTCAAAATTCCTCTTTATTGATGTCGCCCCTTTGTTCTATTCCCTTTTATTTGTCTGATGTGGCCTCTTTATTTACCTTCACATGTCTATTGTTTGGAACTTAATCCCCTTTCATTATCTATTGTCCGCCTTTTACTAAAATTGTTTGTTATTATATAAATATCAACTTGATTGGGTATTATATTGTGGTCCTTATGTTGTGGTCCTAATGTTGTCTGGTAATAATTATATAGTCTCGTCTGTATCTGTGGTCTGTCTTTTTGTTCCATAGTCTAACATGAGATTTGTACTGTAGTTTATTGGTAGTGGAACTCCACCAATAAACTTTTGTCTATCATGTGCTGGAGAGAAATAAAGTATTGTTTGTCCTGTTATAATAACAATAAATATTTTTTTAATTAATGTTTATAATATTTTTATTTTAGAAACTTGGAAGTGGAACTCCACCATGGGGGTTTATTTGGGTTACATCCTGTTTTCTATTATGATTATGGGAAAATTGATAAGTTTCAAATTCCTTAATTATTTTGAATTGAATTTTGAGAAGCTGAAGACAATGTGTGAGGGTTTTGGGTACACAGATGTAATTGAGTTATATTACAGACTGTTTGGAACTATATTTTATGGGTATTTTTCAAATCTTAAAGATGATGATGACCTAAATATAATGTTAGATGATGTTGTAGATTATAAATATGTTGAGATTTATCTTGAGCATGATTGTAAAGGGGGTAAACATGCTAAACAACCTACACAAACTGAACATGTTAGTGTTAGAAAAAACAGGCTAAGAAATGTTAGTTTGATAACTGATATTAGTCATGATGGTGATGTGTTGGTGGAAGAAAATAACTATGAGGACTCCAGTTCTTCTAGTGATAATGATATTTTTCTTGATGATGAGGAAGAAGAAATTTTTCTAACTGATAATGAAGAATTAATTGAGGCGAGAAAAAAAACAAGGGAATATAAAGAACATAAAAAGAAAGTAAAACAATCAACTGTTGAGGGTGGAAAGATTGTTGAGGGTAAGGGCAATGCTGAGGGTGACAATTCTGTTGAGGGTGACAATACTATAGAAGAACAAGGTAGTAAGAGTGATGATGATTATTCTAATGACAGTGAAACAGATAGTGGGGATACTGAAGATTATGACTCTGATCAAGTAGAAAATGACAGCCCTGAGGAAGCTGAATCTGAGGATGATACACTTGTGTGGAGGCAAAACCATTTCCAGTGTATAAACCCAACACCAAAATCATGGGGATCCGGACAAACTTAGAGTTAGGTATGTTATTTGTAAACAAGAAAGAATTCAAATCTGCAGTCATTAATTGGTCATTAACAAAAGCTTTTGATTTAAAATTTGTGAAAAGTGAAAGACATAGGGTGAAAGGGAGGTGTATGAATAACAAAAATTGTCCTATGAAAGTATTGGGAAGTAAAGTTCAGTTTCAACCAACTTTTTAACTTAGAACATTGAGGAAAAAGAACAGATGTTCTAAGACTTTAGTGAGTAGGCAGGTTAATGCTAAGTGGTTAACAAAAAATTTGAATACAGAACTTAAAAAATTCAGGAATTGGAGATTGGTTGATATCCAGTCTTATGTGAAAATGACCTTTCTAGTTTCTGTGTCAATAGACAAATGTTACAAGGCTAGACAATTTACTTTGCAAGAGTTGATGGTGAACATGAAAGAACATTATGCCAAGTTCAATAGATATATTGACGAGTTAAGAAGATCAAATTATGGGATTACAATTGACTTATATCAAGTATTTCATACTGGTGCACCTGAATTCAGAAGACTTTATATTAGATTTAAGGCTTGTAGAGTTAGTATGCTAACTGGATGTAGGAAAATAATTGGACTGGATGGTTGCTTTCTAAAATGCTGTTGTGGTGGGCAGCTTTTAAGTGTTGCAGCTAGAGATGGAAACATCCAAATGTTTCCAATCTCTTAGGCTATTGTAGAGGGAGAAAATAGAGATTCATGGGAGTGGTTTCTGACATTGCTCAAAAAATGACCTGAAGTTAGAAGATGGTGAAGGGTGGACCTTTATTAGTGATCAACAAAAGGTAATTATCCAACAACTGTTATTTGTTATACATTTTCTACTTCAATTTTAATTATTAATTCTAAAACATGTGATGTTTCTAACATATAATTTTGTGTTTATATTGCAGGGATTAGCTGGTGCATTAGATTGTCTATTTCCTTTCTCAGAAACTAGAAACTATGCAAGGCATATATATGCAAATATGAGAAAGAGGTATAGAGGTATAGCTTTGAAGAAAACCTTTTAAAGGGATGCAAAATCCACAACTAACATTGATTTTGAGGATGAGATGGAAAGAATTAAGGAGTTAGATGAAGGGGCTTATGACTTCTTGATGGCTAAGACTCCCAGGAAATGGTGCAAGACTTTTTTCAAAATTGATACAAAGTGTGACATCGTGGACAACAACTTTTGTGAGTGTTTCAATGGATATATAAATCCAATCAAGAGGCAAACCATTGATTGAATTATTAGAAGATATCAGACAGTTGTTAATGACCAGACTACAACAGAAGAGAGATATATCCATCAAGAATAAATGGGACATTTGTCCAAGACCAAAAAAATACTTGACAACAACATTGAAGACAACTGCCAGTATGTTGTGTTTACAATGGAGATCTGCAGTTTGAGGTAACATCTAGGATTGTACCTGATGGGTACACAGTTGATTTGAAACTTCGCACATGTGCTTGTAAGGATTGGGACCTCAGTTGAATTCCTTGTGCATGCATGTGCAACTATGTTCTACATGAGATACAATCCTGAAGACCGTGTCACACTGGTTTAGGGTACAAACATATGTAAGAGCATATTCATAAATGTTGAGTGTGGTTAGAAGGGAGAGATTTTGGCCAAGAGTTAATATCACTCCACCATTACCTCATCCATTAAAGACACTAAGAGGAAGGCCACAAAAGTTGAGAAGGAGGGAAATGCATAAGGAGTCAAGTGCTGCAAGTCAAAATAAAATTAATAAAACCAAGTCATACAAATTATCTAAGAAAGGCACAATAATGATATGTAGTACTTGCAAGATAACTGGCCACAATCGTGTCCCTGCAAGCTATCTACACAAACAACACAATCAGATGTAAGTATTTTAGTACACACATGCAAGTTTTTTAAAAATTCTTTTGACTGAACTGTTATTATTAATTATTTTTATTTTATTTTTGCAGGAACAAGTTGTACAAGATAAGGGAGATAGTGGGAGGAAGAGAAAACAAAGAAGGAAAGGGGAACAAGACAAGGTTACTGTTTAGTACAATTACTTACAAGTTTACTGCAAAAAAGGGGAACGGTTCAGCAGTACTTGTTAATTATTTTCTAATTTTGCAGGAACAAGTTGGACAAGATAAGGGAGACAGTGGGAAGAAGAGAAAATGAGTGAAGGTTTGTCCCTTACAATTTTGATTAATCATGTTTAATTACATTGATAATATTGTTCTAAACATATGTTAACAATTTTAGGAACAAGTTATAAAAGATAAAACTGACATGGCAAATAAGGGATATAGTGGAGCTGATACCAGTCACAAACTGGTGAGTTGGGACCTGATTACAATTACTTTGAAATTGTGTTTACTAGTCAAATTTGATTTTCCAGTTTTATAGACAAATGTGGCAAACAAAGGTGTAGTTGTTAGAGCAAAACTACCAATCACGAGAAATTGTGCAAGAAGAGAATGGGTTCCTCCTGATTATGGCTGTTTCATTTCCCAAAAAATCGGCAACACTTATATTTTCAGTAAGTATATGTGAATGATTATTATTGTATACTAGTTTCAGTACATTTCATTAATTAGTAAAATGTGATATGTACACTTATTGTGTTAACCAACTGTTGTATATAGATCACACCCGGGAGATGTTACTAATTAGTTGGATCTGGCCCAAGGACTGCACCTGCACACCATCCACGAAGGCCAAAGACAACTGCACCTAAGGTTACAAATCTGATGTCTGGTGCTATGAGAGTGGCAGCTGCACTTAATGGAGAGACTGAAATAGAGGATTGTTTGATGGCTCAAGCTTTGTATAACAGCTTTAAAGAGACTAGAGGGGGAGGAAGACCAGAGGGTGAGGGTTACTCAAGTGGAGTGACAAACAAGTTCAACAAGACTGGCGGTACTCAATAAAGTGTGAACAAGGAGTAGAATTTTAAGATCTATTAATATATATTATCATTTTGTGTTAACTTTTATTTATGATATTTTGGTGTTTGTATTACGTCAAACACAAAACTGATATAGTAAGAAGAATTTTTGGGTGTTTGTAAACATGATTATATGGTTTATTTGGTGTATGGTATCCTAGACTCTTATATTTATTTTTGTGTTTGTAATCGTGACAATGGTGTTACTAATTAAATGAAAAAGAGAGTTTCTTGTTAAGTTTTTTGTACAAATGTTACAGTTACAATTATAATTATGTGCAATTTAGTTTGTTAGGTATGCATTGTTGTAGCTATTAATTTTCTGACATTTTTTTAATAACTGGATTGAACAATTATATGCAGTTTGAACAATGTGACTACAGAATATGAGGTAATTAAGAGCTTCATGTCATATTAAGAATACCTGCACTTCTAAGATGAGTGCTTTGTTTTGCTTATTATCAATTTAAAAAAATTGGGATGCTCCCTGTTCAGATTAAATTGTGACGCCCCCAAAATAGGTATACACAACTCATTCTGAGTCGCCAAATACATGGTACATAATTTAAATGCAAACTTCGTTTATACAATACTACAAAACGTAGCTGAGAGTTTTAACACGAATATTATCTCATAGACAATATCCAAACTCAAATGGAGTCCTCATTACATTTATTATCACACTATTTTATAGAATAGTGAGGACTACTATAGCCACCATCTTGGACCATCACTCTATTCCCCGACTAGTCCCAGCTATATTCTCATTTCCTGAAGAGAACAATGAAAGCAAAGGATGAGCTGATCAACTAGCACAGTAAAGAATATTATGACTAATACAATGCAGAATAAATTATCGTTAGCCTTCAACATTGTTAAACTGATATAATACAATAGACAACAAGTTTAACTGTAGCGGAACAAACAATCCATTAGAAGAGTCAAGTAGAGCATGATATCTACTATCTTCTATGATTTAAAAGTTCATTATCACTATTTTATCGCTGTAACACAGCTCAATAAATAATCCACATCATCGAATTATCCATGTACTACGGGCCAAGGATATTCGTTAGTATCACATCCACAAATTATCCATGCACTACGGGCCAAGAATATTTGTTATTATCACCAATAATCATGATCATGCTAACAACTATTCATCAATGCACTACGGGCCAATGAGGACTTTTACCACATCATTTGTAATATTACATGTCTTGATTATACCGATACATAATTCCTGGTCATAATCATACCAATTAACAGTTCATCTATGCACTACGGGCTAAAGATGACTTTCATCACAATATAAGCATGGGGATGATGACAATGATATAGGAATTCAATTAAGTGAAAGCAAGGATAAATTTTAAAGATTTATAATTCAATTTATCCAGAGTTCAAGAATGTCCAAATTGTCAACATGATAACTGCTTTATGGAGTAAAATTCAAGAATAATATTGTATCAAAAATAATTTGAACAGAAAAGAAATTAATTGTTGTCATGAATAGTATCCCGGGTGAATAGTACCCGAGTGAATAGTACCCCGTGAATAGTACTTCGGGAATAGTACTTTGTGAATAGTACCCCGATATGAAAATATTAAAAATTAATTAACAAGAATGTTCAGAATAATATTTTCGTGAAAAGATACTAGATGAAATGCAAATTTTAAGGATATAGGTCACACATGGCATATAGGTATATTCCTATCTTATAAAAAAATTATGTAGTCTATTGGTGTAAACAAAGCATAATAGTATTTACATACTACAGAGTATGGAAGAAAATATTATTTCTTACGAATACTGAACAAAGTAATATCCTTTACCTTAAAAAGGAGAGTAATTCTGAATGGTATAGCGGGGATATTCTTGAAGAAAACTTGTACTATTTTCTACACTCAAAGTTTCCTTAAACTCTAAATGAATACGCTCAATATTATAGAAGAAGAATTCTCTAATTCTGGTGTGATTTTCATTTCTAAACTAAGCATCCTATTTATAGGAGAATGACATGGTACTATTTAGGAAAAATCACAGGCGCATAGTAGGTAGAATTCACGGACGAATTCGTTTAAAAAAAATTTGATTTTACTATATATATATATATATATATATATATATATAAAATAAGGACTTCTCCTTATTGGCGCGCAATTAGGTGACCAAACCCATTTCCTCGACAGAATTTTCTAGACATTGTCAATAATACAAATATTAATATGAATAACTTTGTCGTCTCAATTATTGATTTAATAATATAAAATATTGTGCATATGATACTGTGACAGTAATTGAATCAATAATGTTATATACTATGCAGTAATTACTGTGGTAATAATTGAATAAAACTGAGTGACTTCTCACGTAAGCATCAATAATCAAAGGTACTGTACAATACCATGTGCTACTATGCAACCACGCGTATTACTATACTTTTATCACTGGGTATTTCAACAGTCAATAGTAAAAGTTTTGCCGTTATTTTTATAAAAAGTTATTTCTGTCATTTTCTAACTCCGACAGTAATTCCGTTGTGAGGTTCACCAATGATTGTGCCATCGTACGAATAATCCTTGATAAAACGAATATTCCCTGACCAAACGAATATTTTATGACAACTTACTTATTTTGCAAAATTTGTAAATATTACTCACAACTATAACATTCACACCGTATTATTCAAAATAACATTTAGAGAAAATTAATCTTTATTCATAAAAGTTGGGGTCTTACGTAATGCTGTGTTTTGTAAAAAGAAATAATCAAATAATTTGGAATGTCCCAAATTAGTGAAGTATGCTATGTTTTGCTAAATAATTATTCAAATAAACACAATTATCAAATTTCATGAATCTACATTAACAGAATCATTCTTCAAATCATGGTTTTTAACATTATCCAATCACTACTTATATATCAAATTGAATATGAACAGGGAACATCCAAACAACATTATCCAATCACCAATTATCCAATTGAATATGAACATGCACTTCAAATAATGCAATTATTCAAACAACATTATCCAATCACCACTTATATATCATTTTTTTCAAACATCAAAACAACAAAAACTATTTCATGGTTTTTAACATACTCAAACACAACATAAAAAGCAACCCAATTACAAGTAAGACCTACTTCTCCCTAGTTTGTAAAATCCTTATTTCTTCTTTTAAACACTTCAAATCATTCTTCAATTTGACTTTTTTTTTTCCAATTTCGATACTTACACTCCCAAGTCATGAGTTTTCTCCTTCATCATCTGTAGGTCAATTTTTATGCTCCTTAAATTCAACAGACCCGAATCATATTTACCCCAGAATATTCTAACATGTGGATAGAGTTAATCCATTGAAAAAAGTCACAAAATGCTCGGGTTTATAGAAAATTAAACAAACAATTATAACGATTGTATGTAAAAATTTAAAATTTTATCAGGGTAAATATAATAACTTACACCATAATTTGAACAACCATAAAACTTCCTCCCAACACTGAGTCCTTTTGACGATGTACAAATTCGTACTTGTATCCCACACCTACAATACCTTGGTGATGAAATCCCACTGACTCCAGTGGATTTTGAACCTTCCCTAACCTTTTGATGGCTATTTTTTAGGGTGCTGTTTTCTCTTTTCATTCTTCACGAAGCTCAAGATTACAACAAGAGAGAGAGAGAGAGAACAACTATTAATGGAACCCTAACATTTTGCCTCACTTTACCGACCCCTCGCAGGGGAGTATCTGAAATTTCTCCAAAAATTGGATGAGAGAGAGAAAGATAAAGAACGAAATGAATCTTAGATTGCCTGAAAGATTTGTGAAGTATTTTAATTTTTTGGGGAGAAATGAAATATTTTGATATAAAGATTAATCCTTACGAAATGTTAATAGTTAGGCTCGTGGTGCTTGGGTGGTCATATGACCAAGGTTTCAAACGTGAGGTTACGAGTTCGAATCAGTGGAGAGCTAATTTTATGAAATTTTTTTGAAAGAAGCCACGTCAGCGTTGCTCACGCATAAAATTACAATATAAAATACCCACGTCAAATCTGCCACATAGACGCCACGTGTGACACATCATCAGGTCAACGCACATGTGGCGTCTGGGGTTCAAAGTCCAAATTTTTGAATAGAAATGAGCTTAGTTTGCGTTGACAAAAAAAATGGCTCAATATCCAAAAACCACTAAAGTTTAGTGGCGAGCTAACCACCAAGATCCAAAAACCCTCAAACCATTAACCCCAAACAAACACCCTCAAACCATTAACCCCAAACAAACACCACATCAGATCATAACACCCACTTTCATCACACACACATATTCGAATCCCCTACTAATCTTGTTTCTTAGCGGTAATTTAATTTACCATATTGGGGTGTTTTTGCTACATTTTATTAAAGGTGGGTGCAATGGAATCAGAGCCTGAGTTTTGAATTCAGTACCAAATGGTACAATTTTGTTTCTGTTTTTGAATTTCTATGTGAAAACAGAGAGAAAACGAAAGGTCAATTGCAATTGTTGCAATGGGAATGTGAATGCCATTAAGGAAGAAGAATTGGATTGTCAAAGAGAAAACAATATAAGGTGTTTTATTTATTTATTTATATAGTTGTAATATAAGATAATTCTGAGGGGTAAAAATAAATAAACCCCCTTGTAGATTTTTTGTAGAGACAAAATGAAGTATATTTTACTAAAATGATGTACTGATAAGTTATTATTAATAATAATTTCTAAATAAAAATAACAATAATTTCAAAATAATAATTATAATAATTTTTATAAATGTATTTATATAAAATTAATGAATTTATATATTTTTTAATTTTTAAATATTTGAAGTTAACTTTAAAAATATAAATTATCTAATACTTTGAAATTATTATTATTATTTAAAAATTATTATTATTATTAATTTGAAATTATTATTATTATTATAATAATTATTATTTTGAATGGTGCCTGCCGGAATAATTTTATGGTGCGTGCCAGAATACTTTTAATTACTTTTTATTAGAAAAAAGTGGACCCTTATGTCCACGTCATCATATATATTAGCCACCTAAGCATCCGTTAATTTTTTTAAACGGAAAGTTTGGTTAATGACTATTTTATAAATTTTTTTGAGTATAGTAATGCGTTTGTAACAAAAAAAATTTGATAACTATAATAAAAATCGAATTATAGTACAATGACCAAAAATTCAATTATCTCGTATATCATCTAATTTTATTTTCTTCTTGGCAGCTAGGGCTGGGCAAGTAACCAAATTGGAATCGAAATCGCACCAAAAACCGCACAAACCGCACCAATTAAAACCTCATCAACGATTTCGGCGTATGTGGCGGTTTTAGGTGGGTTGAATAACCTAATTTACAGTTCCGATTTGGTTATTAGCCAAAACCGCACACATAAAATCGAAACCGCACCATGTATGTGTATGTATGTATTATCTGTAAGACCCCAGTTTATTAATAAATGAAATTTAATTTCCTCTATTTTTTATTTTGAAATAGTAAGGGTTGATTTGATTAATGTGGTTAGTTATGGGTAAAATGCGCAAATATTTCAAATAAGCAAGTGGTTATAAAATATATATTGTTGTCGGGGAATATTCATTTGGTCATGGAATATTCTTCTTTGCTTGGGGAATATTAAATGACGACAGCCAAAATTTTTGTGTGGGCCCCATAACGGAAAAAGATTGGATGAAGAAAATGACAAATATAAGTTGTTTATAAATAATCTACGTAGTTATTCTCAGCTTTATCTTTGTTGAAATACTAGGTGGTTAAAACACAGTAGCACACGATATTGCATCAATTATTGATTCTTACGTAAGAAGGCACTACTCAATAATTGTTACAGTAATTACTGTTCAATATTTTATTTTATTGATTCAATAATTGCCACGTTGATATTTTATATTTCAGTTGTTTCAATAATTGTCACTACACAAGATTTTTTATTATCTGATAATAATTCATATTATCCGAATAATATTATTAGATAACATTATTGGCAATGTCTAGAAAGTTCTGTCTAAGGAGAGGTTTGGTCATCTAATTACGCGCCAGTAAGGAGAAATCCTTATTGGAAAGCCCCTCTTCTGTGAACTCCTCTGATTATCGATTGTTGTGATTCTCGTAATATTATTTGTGAATAATTAATTATTGATTTATATGATGAAAAAATATTGATTTTATGTGGATATAGATGGAGAAAATTTTTAATGTGACAATTGTTGAAAATTAATATTTTATTTTTTTTGATAAAATAATTCATTTAAATATATTATTATATTTTAATAATATAATAATGGTGATATTTTTACAATGAATGTGGGATATATGAGTATATGAGGAGGAAGAGTATTTTTGTTGCATTGAATGATTAACACATGTTTTGTGTGTCGGTGGACCCCATTTCTTGACTGAAATTTGATTATAGCTTGTAAAATCGCCCGTTTGTGGATTTTGGTCAATTTCTGTTTGGAATTTGGAAAAACTTTCTTCTACAAAGTTGTAGATAATGGAATTTCCTATGGAAAAGACACGAGGTTTGAATTTTTCTGACAAAAAGGCTATTTATTATGAATTATTGAAGTTCCGAAGTTCCGAAATAATTGATTTTTGGAAGTTTTAATTATTTTTAATATGAAAAACGTTTTTGTCATTAATTGTGGGTCTTGCATGTGTTGTAAACATGCTGAATTCAGAAGTCTAAGGTTGGCGTAGAAAATTTTATTTATATATTAATATTTTATTAAATTTTCTGCTTTGGTGTTCTAAGCATTTTCCTATAAATAGGGTGCTTAGGTTAGAATTGAAAATCACACCAGAAACTGAAGTTTTCTCTCTCTTTATATCTCTATATTATCGAGTGTATTCTTGTGAGTATTTTGATACTTTGAGCGTTGCTATATACTGATGCAAGTTCCTTCAAAGACTATATCCAATATTCCAACTAAAAGTCTTGCCTTTTCCGAGGTAAGGGATATTATTTTTTTAAAAAATGATATTACTTCTTTCAATATCATTATCTTAATAATATTGATAGTATTTTTCTTGTGAAATTCTTGTCTTTTAGTGTTAATAAGTTACTATTCACGATACTAAGACTATTCACGATATCTGACACTATTCACGAATACTAAGACTATTCACGTAAAAATTAAATTTTTGTATTTTGTCCAAAATATCTATTATGGATACTAGCTTTGATTGTATCCATGTTTTGATCATTCTTGAATTTTACTTCATTATGGTTATTTATGAAGTATTTTTGAACTCGGATTGTTTAAAGTACGAATCCTTAATATTTGTTCTTTTATTTCACTAGATTCGTTTTCTTTAAAATATTTTTTATCATCCTCAGTCCTAAAAGATGATATTACTGAATATCTTTGGCCTGTAGTGCAAAGATGGTTGATTTTCTTATGAATATCTTTGGCCCGTAGTGCAAAGATGTACAGGTGTTGAGATGAACATGACCAACTGATGAATATCTTTGGCCTGTAGTGTAAAGATGAATATTGATTGATGTTACAGGGATAAAATATTGATGATGGACTTTTAAATTCATAGATTAATTTCATTCTCTACGTAACTCATCTATGAATTATTATTTTTGCTGCAAATATTGATCTGAAACCTGTTGTTTATTATATTCTATCAGATTTTTTTCCCTGTTGAAGACTAACGATAATTTGTTCTATATTATCTTAGTCATAATATTCTTTACTGGGCTAGTTGAGCTCACCCTTTTCCTTTTTGTTCCATTTTTTCTTCTCGTGAGGCGAGAATGTAATGAAAGTACTAGTGGGGGGTGTGGAATGATGGTTCTAGAAGTTATTTTAGTAGTCCTCACCATTTTTGTAAAATAATGTACCAATAATTATAATAAGGATTTAGTTTGGTATGGATATTGTCTAGATGACAATATTTGTATTTAAACTTACAGCTTTATATGTTGTATTAATAAAGTTGTAGTTGTTTCGCACCATGTTATCGACAACTCAAAATGGGTGATGTATACCTATTTTGGGGCGCCACAATTGTATCGTAGCTTAGGATATGATCTCGGCGAGAGATCGGGAAATAGAACTAGGAGGGAGAGAGAGTAAATCCTTCGCTAAGGTGTCCTACCTAAGCTTATTTGTTAGTTGGTCAGTATATAGGGATATTATGTGATATGTTGATTTCCTTAATTAACCCTTGTTTTATGACAGTATTTGAGAATGTCGACTGAGATATTAACAGTGGAGTAAATGAGACCGTGGAGACACCTTTTCTCACCAATGAGGAGAACGTGCAACAGGCTATCAATGTTGCTCCAATGAATAACACCATTAAGCAGATGATGAACGACGGGATGTTTAGAAGCTTTTTGCAGTTCATGCAAAATAAGACGAGGGAGACTCTTGTTCAAAACACCGGTGGAAATGATAACAACGCACGGTTTGTCACAGCCAAGCAGTTCAAGGAGTTGGGACCACCAGAATTTTGGGGAAAATAGATCCGATTAAGGCGAAGACGTGGGTCAAGTAAATTACCAAGATATTTGACGTCTTGGGATGCACGGAGGAACAGAAGGTTCCATTCGCCACCTTTATGTTCCATAATGAGACAGATTACTGGTGGGAATCTGTGAAGCGTACCCATCCTGCCACACTCAGCATGTCTTGGGAGACGTTTCAGAAACTATTCAATGACAAGTACTTTCCTGAAAGTATTCGTCATATGAAGGAAGTGGAGTTTATTAGATTGGAACAAAATAACATGACGGTGTCCCAGTACGAGGCGAAGTTTGCAGAGTTATCCAGGTTTGCACCTCATTTGGTGGAGAATGAGGAACGTATGACGCGGATGTTTCTGAGAGGTTTGAAACCCTAGATACGCCAATATCTCATTTCTCATAAATTTTCTCTCTATTCGGATGTTGTCAATGGGCTCAATTATTAGAGCGAGATAACGAAGTACGTTCAACCGAGGGACCACAACCGTGATCATCATACCAAGATAGCGATCAATGTAATAACGATAACCAGTGGAGAAAGAAAAAGACGGACAAAAATGGTAACCACTCTGGTGGTAGTCATGGCCATGAGAATAGAAGAAGTGAGTCGGGAGGAGATTTTAAAAAGAGGAGATTCAAGAATGACCATGTGAAGACGTCGGCAGACCAAAGAAGAATCGGTTCTAGTGGAGGAGAACGACCACCTACGATGCTATAAATGCAGAAAAGAGGGACATATCAGTTCAAACTGTCCACAACAGTTCAAGGTATGTTATAATTGTGGAAAGGAAGGACATATCGCTCGAGATTGTACGATAGCGAAACCAAGTCCAGGGGGGATGGTGACTCAAAAGGGTGTCCCAGAAAAGTCAAAGTCAACAGTTCCTGGAAGAGCATTTGTTGTGATTGGTCAAAATGCGAGGAACCCAAACGAGGTGATCACGGGTAAGCTAATCATTAATTCTTGCGAAGTTTATACCTTACTTGATACCGATGCTACCCATTCATTTATCTCTCCTACTTGTGCTCAACATTTAAACTTGACTCCGGAACTTTCATCACATCCACTGTTTATAAATCTTGTTTGATCCAAGTTGGCACCATCACATTACCTGTTGACCTTATCTCTTTAAAGATATTTTCTTTTGATGTGAGTTTAGGGATTGATTGGTTAACTACTCATCATGCCAAAATTGATTGTTTTTGTAAGGTTGTTAGTTTTCATATTCCTAACCAACCTGTTGTACGAATTCAAGCAACTAAACCATTAAAATCAATCACTGTTATATCAAGTCATAAAGCTATTCGTTTATTAAAAAATGAATGTCAAGCTTTCTTAGCCCATGTTATGGATTTGAATAAAGACACATCGAATTTGAATAATATTCCTGTTGTTAGTAAATTTCCTGATGTATTTCTTGAAGAACTTCCCGCTCTACCCCCAGAACGTGGAGTTGAATTCTTTATTGATCTTGAACTCCGCACAAAGCCCATTTCTAAAACCCCATATTGAATGGCTCCTCATGAACTTCAGGAGTTAAAGGTCTAACTACGAGAGTTGTTGACACATCGGTTTCATTCGGCCCCTAGTACATCTCCTTGGGTGCTGCTCTGCTTTTATTTGTAAAGAAGAAAGACGGGAGTATACGACTTTTGTATTGATTATTGGGAATTGAACCATGTCACCATCAAGAATAGGTATCCGCTACCTCGTGATGATGACCGTTTGACCGATTGCAAGGAGCATAATTCTTTTCAAAGATCGATCTTAGATTACGGATATCATCACCAAGATTAGAATCAAGATATTCCAAAGACCGCCTTCGTAACTTCGATGCGGGCATTATGAATTCTTAGTCATGTCTTTTGATCGACTAATGCTCCTGCGGCTTTCATGGATATGATGAACCGAGTATTCAAGGATTATTTGGATCAGTTCGTTGTTGTCTTTATTGATGACATCCTCATATATTCCAAAAGCCGTGAAGATCATGAGCACCATTTGAAGCTGGTACTCCAAAGGCTTCGTGAAAATAAGCTATATGTCAAGTTGAAGAAATGCGAGTTGGCTTGAGGAAGTAGCATTGCTTGGGCACGTGGTGTCAAAACATGGAGTATCTGTTGACCTGACGAAGATTGAAGCAATACAAAGTTGGGAGCAACCGAAGTCAGTAACCGAAGTACGTAGCTTTTTGGGTTTAGCTGGTTATTATCGGAGATTTATGGAAGGATTTTCTCGAATCGCCACTTCGTTAACTCAGCTGACTCGAAAAGATACAAAATTTGTATGGAGCGAGGAATGCGAGAAGAGTTTCCAAGAGCTTAAGAGGAGACTCATTTCGGCACCTGTTCTGACAATACCATCTGGTTCGGATGGATTTGTTATCTACAGCGATGCTTTAGGAAAAGGGTTAGGATGTGTTCTCATGCAACATGGGAAAGTCATAGCCTATGCCTCACGACAACTTAAAGAAT
Organism: Panax quinquefolius; assembly: GCA_020205615.1. Lineage (NCBI taxonomy): Eukaryota > Viridiplantae > Streptophyta > Magnoliopsida > Apiales > Araliaceae > Panax > Panax quinquefolius. The sequence continues at coordinate 20,624,154 of CM035155.1, forward strand.
ATGAGAGGAATTATCCTACTCATGATCTCTAGAGTCAGCGTGAGTCATTTTTTAAGGCTAAAGATCTGGAGGCACTATCTATATGGAGAGAAAGTGGAGATATATTCAGACCATAAAAGCCTCAAATATTTCTTCACCGAAAAGGAACTCAACATACGGCAACAACGTTGGCTCGAGCTGTTAAAAGATTATGATCACACTATTCAATACCATCCTGGAAAAGCGAACGTGGTAGCTGACGCGTTGAGTAGAAGATCATATGCAAGAACGAGTGCGATGATGTCAAGTATACGCATAGAGCCAACTTTAATAGAAAAGGTTAATGTTGCTTAAGCCCCCGACCCGGAGCTGATGCGTATGAAGAAGAAAGTACAAGAAGGTACTATTCCGGAAGCGAGAATCAATGAAGAAGGAATACTTCGAGTCCACTCCATACTTTGTGTTCCTAAAGACTCTGATTTGAAGTACAAGATCATGACGGAGGCACATAATACACCGTTTGCAATCCATCCTGGAAGTACCAAAATGTATCGTGATCTTTGACATACATTTTGGTGGAACAACATGAAGAGAGAGATTGCGAAGTTTATCTCGAGGTATTTAACTTGTCAACGTGTAAAGGCAGAGCATCAAGTGCCTAAGGGTCCATTGCAACCAATTGAGATTCCAAAATGGAAGTGGGAACACATTACCATGGATTTTGTTATGGGTCTTCCCACGGTTTCTCAAGGGATAAATGCTATTTGGGTTATTGTTGATAGATTAACCAAGTCTGCTCATTTCTTGCCGATACGGGAGTCTTATTCCCTTGAATGTCTTGCTCATATGTATGTAAATGAGATTGTGAGATTGCATGGCATGCTAGTATCCATAGTTTTGGATCGTGACCCAAGATTCACTTCACGATTTTGGGTTAGCTTGCAAAAAGCTATGGGCACGGATTTATGATTGATTCAAGATACCATCCTCAAACAGACGGACAATCGAGAGGACTATTCAAACTCTTGAAGATCTATTAAGACTCGTGTCCTAGACTTCAAAGGGAGTTGGGATAAGTATTTACCATCAGTGGAATTCTCCTACAACAACAGCTTATCGTGCAAGTATAGGTGTGGCTCCATTCAAGCATTGTATGGACGAAAGTGTCGCTCTCCAATATGTTAGGATGAGGTGGGTGAAGCAACATTGTTGGGACTCGAGTTGATCGTGTTATGACTATGAAAAGATCCAAATGATTCGATAACGATACAAACAAAGACAGATCTAATAAAAGAGACCCCAGATTTTATAAATAAAGATTTAAATTTCTCAAATATTTTTTATATTATGGTGTGGATTCGAGATAGTGTTATAGTTAATGGGTAGTATTTGAAAATTTTGCAAAGTATGCAAGTTGTTATAAATATTCGCTTGGTTCTGGGGAATATTCTTTTTTTGGGAATATCCGCATTTACGGAAGACAATCATTAGTGGACCCCACAAATGTAAGTACGTCAGTAGTTAGAAAATGACAAAAATATTTTATGGAAATAACTATGAGGTTTTACTATTGATCTTCAAACTGAACTACCCGGTAGTAAAAGTATAGTAATATCGTGGTTGCATAGTAGCAAGAAGATTACCATTGATTATTGATGCTTACGTAAGAAGTCACTCGAGTTATATCGCATTATTACTCACGATAATTCTTGCATCATATCTCTCATATTATTGATCCAATTATTGTCACAATATCATGTGCATAATATGTGTAAGACCCCGAAATTTTTAAATAAAAAGGAATTTCCTTTATTTTGAAATAGAAGGGGTTGATTTGATTAATGTGGATAGTTAAGGGTTAAATACGCAAATATTTCGTAATAAGCAAGTGGTTATAAAATATTCATTGTTGTCGGGAATATTCGTTTGGTCGTGGAATATTCGTCTTCGTCGGGGAATATTCGTATGACGGCCAAAAGCGTAATGTGGGCCCCATAACTGAAAAGCGATTGGATGAAGAAAAACGACAAATATAAGTTGTTTTTAAATAACGGCGTAGTTGTTGCCATTATCTTTATCATTTGGAATATCCGGTGGTTAAAACACACTAATACGCTGCTGTTGAACAAGAAGATACCAGATTGCACCAATTATTGATTCTTACGTAAGAAGGCACTACTCAATAATGGTTACGATAATTACTTTATTCAAAGATTTTATCGAGTTAATAATTGCTGCGTTGATATTTTATATTCATTGTTGTTTCAATAATTGTCATTACACAAGATCTTTCATTATCGGCAATAATTCATATTATCTCGAATAATATTATTAGATAACATTATTGGCAATGTCTAGAAAGTTCATCTAAGGAGAGGTTTGGTCATCTAATTGCATACAAATAAGAAAAAAATTCTTATTGAAAGCCCTCTTCCTGAAACCGCACGGTTGTCAATATTGTGATTCTGTAATATTATTTGTGAATAATTAATTATTGATTTATATGATGAGGAAAATATTGATTTTATGTGGATATAGATGGAGAAAATTTTTAAATGACAATTGTTGAAAATTAATATTTTATCTTTTTCTCGATAAAATAATTCATTTAAATATATTATTTTAATAATATATTAACGGTGATATATTTACAATAAATGTGGGATATATGAGTATATGAGGAGGAAGAGTATTTTTGTGGCATTAAATGTTTAACACATGTTTTGTGTGTCAGTGACACAATTATCGATCGAAATTTGATTATAAATGTAAAATCGCCTGCTTGTGGATTTCGGTCGATTTTGTTTGGAATTTGGAAAACTTTCTTCTGCAAAGTTGTAGAGAATTGAATTTCCTATAAAAACTCATGAGATTCTAATTTTCTGATGAAAGGGCTATTTATTATGAATTATTGAAGTTCAAGTTCAAATAATTGATTTTTGGGAGTTTAAATTATTTTTGTTAAGAAAAACGTTTTTGTATTTTTTGGACATCATTAACATGTGTGGCTGGTGTTTTGACCAAAAGGTGGGCTAAGGAAAAAATTTGTATAATTATATTAATATTATATTAAATTTTCTGCGCTTTGTTTCTAAGCATTTTCCTATAAATAGGTGCTTAGGTTAGAATTGAAAATCACACCGTAAACCGAAGTTTTCTCTCTATTTCTCTCGATATTTTGAGCGTATTCTTGTGAGTATTTTGAGTATACTTTGAGTATTGCTAGATTTGCAAGTTTCCTTCAAAGACTATACCCTAGATTCTAGCTAAAGTACTCGATCTTTCGAGGTAAGGGATATTATTTTTTTTGTAATGATATTATTTCTTCAATATCATTATCTTTGAAATGTTGATCCAAGTTTTTATCAAATTTAGAACTTTTTCATGCTCGGGGTTACTATTCACGAAGTTTACTATTCACGAAGTTACTATTCATGAGTTACTATTCACGAAGTTACTATTCACGAGTACTATTCATGAAGCGTGAAGATGTTTTTTGTGGAATTTCTATCTTTTGGTGTCTGAGTTACTATTCACGATATCGACTATTCACGATACTTTTGACTATTCACGTACTATTATTCAATCAAAAATAAAATTTCTTCTTTTCGTCCAAAACATCTATTCGGATACTAACTCGATTGTATCCATGTTTTGATCATTCTCAATTTTACACCACTATGATTATTTTTGAGGTATTTTTTTTTGGGCGTGGATAAAACCAAGTACGAAATCCTTAATCCTTAATCCTTGTCATTTTGTTTCACCGGATTCGCTTTCTTTAAAAATATTTTCATCATCCTCGCCTTAAATGATGATATTATTGAATATCTTTGGCCAGTAGTGCAAAGATGAATGATTTCTAAAGAATATCTTTGGCCCAGAAAAAAGATGAACAGTGTTGAGATGAACATGGAATGTGATTGATTAATATCTTTGGCTTAGTAGTGCAAAAAGATGAACAGTGTTTAAATGAATATGACTTAATCGATGAATATCTTCGGCCTCAGAAGTGCAAAGATGAATATTTGATTCGTATGTATATCGATTGATGTTACAGGATAAAATATTGATGATGGATCGTTAAATTCATAGATTATAGTAGATTTCATTCTCTACGTAACTCTTCTATGAATTATTATTTTCATTTGCGAATATTGATCCGAAACTTGTTGTTTATTGTATTCTATCGATTTTTTCCTCATTGAAGACTAACGATAATTTGTTGTATATTATCTTAGTCATAATATTCTTTACCGGGCTAGTTGAGCTCACCCTTTTCCTTGTTGTTCCATTTTTCTTCTCGTGAGGCGAGAATGTAGCGAGTACTAGTCTCTGGTATGGAATGAAGATTCTAGAGAGAGTTGTTTAGTAGTCCTCACCATTTTGTAAAATAATGAATCAATAATGTGATGAGGATTTATTTGAGTATAGATATTGTCTGAAGATAATATTTGTATTCAAACTCACAGCTTTCTTGTTGTAATAATAAAGTTGTAGTTGTTTCGCATCCATGTATTTGGCGACTCGTAATGTGTGTTGTGTATACCTATTTTGGGGGCGCCACAGTTGGTATCGAGCTTAGGATATGATCTCCAAGAGATCGGGGAATAGAACTAGAGGGAGAGATGAGTAAATCCTTCGCTAGTGTGTCCTACCTAAGCTTATTTGTTAGTTGGTCAAGATATAGGGATATTATGTGATATATTGATTTCTTAATTAACCCTTATTTTATGACAAATTTTGAGAATGTCGAATCGAGAATATTAACAATGGAGTAAATGAGACCGTGGAGATGCTGCCTCAGACTCACCAACGAGGAGAACGCGCAACAGTCGGGCAATGTTCCTCCCGTGAACAACACCAATCGAAAGCGTATGATGAACGAGGGATGTTTAGAAGCTTTTTGCTTCATGCAAAATCGCATTTGAGGAGACTCGTGTTCAAAATACAGAGGAAATGATAGCAATTCACGGGTGGTCACAAATGCAAGCAAGCTTCAAAGAGTTGGGACCACCGCACTCGGGGAAAGCCGGATCCGATTAAGTGAGACGTGGGTCAAACAAATTACCAAGATATTCGATGTCTTGGGATGCACGAAGAACAGAAAGTTCCATTCGCCACCTTTATGTTCCGTGGCGGGCAGACATCTTGGTGGGAATCAGGAAGCGTACCCATCCAAATTGCACTCAAAGATGTCATGGGGAGACGTTTGAAGCAGTTTCAATGACAAGTACTTCCCCGAAAGTATTCGGCTATACGAAGGAAGTGGAGTTTATTAGACTAGAGCGAGAATAACATGGCGGTGTCCCAAAGACGAGGCGAAGTTCATGGAGTTATCCAGTTTCAGACCTCATTTGGTGGAGAATGAGGAACGATGACGCGGATGTTTCGAGAGGTTTGAAACCCGACATACGCCAAGATCTCATTTCTCATAAATTTTCTCTATTCGGATGTTGTCAATGAGGCTCAATTGTTAGAGCGAGATAACGAAAGTATGCTCAACCGAGGGACGAGGGACCATAACCGTGGATCATACCGGTTAAAGACGGGTTAGTCAATTATAAATTCTTGCAAGTATATACCTTACTAGATATCTGCGCTTCTCTACCCATTCTTTTATCTCTCTTACTTGGGCTCAACGTTTGAACTTGACTACGGAGAAATTAGACTTTGACCTATCTCGTGGAGACTCCATTAGAGAAACTTTCATTACATCCGTTGTTTAAAAATCTTGCTTGATTCAAGTTGGCACTATCACATTACCGTTAACCTTATTTCTATAGAGATATTTGCTTTTGATGTGATTTTAAGGTTAACTACTCATCATGCCAAATTGATTGCTTTTGTAAGGTTGTTAGTTTTCATATTCCCAAGCAACTATTTGTTATTCAATTCAAGCAATCAAACCATTGTAGTCAAACATTTTCATATCAAGCCATGAAGTCATTCGCTTATTACGGATGTCAAGTTTTCTTAGTCCATGTTATGGATTTGAATAAAGACACGTAAGATTTGAATAATATTCCTGTTGTTATTGATTTTTCCCGACGTATTTTCAAAGAATTTCTTGCTTACTCCCAAAGCTCGATATTAAATTTTGTATCGACTTTGAACCCAGACAAAACTCATTTCTAAAATCTCATATCGAATGGCTCCTATTGAACTTCGTGAGTTAAAAATTCAACTATAGAATTTGGTACCGAGCCTTTATCTTGTGACTTCCTTTGTGGAATTCACCTGCCGCACTCTCTCGTAGGGGACGCCATATTCGCATGCGATAGTAAATCGATAGGTGTCATTGTGACGTACTATCCAAGATTGGGATATGAGTCACAGCTGAGAGCAACCTAAGTCAAGAATCGAAATACGTAGCTTTCTGAGGCTTAGTTAGTTATTATCGGAGATTCGTTGAAGGATATTCTCGAATCGCTATTCCGTTAACTTAGCTGACTCGAAAAGATACAAAATTCTTATGGAGCGAGGAATGCGAGAAGATTTTCCAAGAACTCAAGAGGAGACTCATTTCAGCACATATTCTAACCATGCCATCCTGGAAAAGCGAACGTGGTAGCTGACGCGATGAGTAGAAGATCATATGCAGGAACGAGTGCGATGATGTCAAGTATACGCATAGAGCCAACTTTAATAGAAAAAGTTAAGATTGCTCAAGCCACCGACTCGGAGCTGATGCGTATGAAGAAGAAAGTACAAGAAGGAGTTATTCCGGAAGCGAGAATTGATGAAGAAGGAATACTTCGAGTCCACTCTAGACTTTGTGTTCCTAACGACTCTGATTTGAAGTACAAGATTATGATGGAGGCACACAATACGCCATTTGCAATCCATCCTGGAAGTACTAAAATGTATCGTGATCTTCGACATACATTTTGGTGGAGCAATATGAAGAGAGAGATTGCAAAGTTTATCTCGATGTGTTTAACTTGCCAACGTGTAAAGGCGGAGCATCTTGTACCTAAGGGTCCGTTGCAACCACTTGAGATTTTGAAATGGAAGTGGGAACACATTACCCTGAATTTCATTACTAATCTTCCTGAGGTTTCTCAAGGCATAGATGCGATTTGGGTTATTGTTGATAGATTAACCAAGTCTACTCATTTTTCTTACCGATACGAGAGACTTATTCCTTGAACGCCTTTTCTCGTATGTACGTAAATGAGATTGTGAGATTGCATGGCATGCCAAGATCCATAGTTTTAGATCGTGACCCAAGATTCACTTCATGATTTTGGGTTAGTTTGTAAAAAGCTATGGGCACGAATTTACGATTCTGGCTGGCATACCATCCTCAAACGGATGGGCAATCGAAAGGACTACTCAAACTCTTGAAGATATATTAAAACTCGTGTCCTAGATTTCAAAGGAAGTTGGGATAAGTACTTGCCATCAGGAATTCTCATACAACAATAATAGTTATTAAACAAATATAGGCATGGTTCCATTCAAGCATTATATGGACAAAATGTCGCTTCTCCAATATGTTGGGATGAGGTGGGTGAAGCAACATTGTTGGGACCCGAGTTAGTACGTATGACTAATGATTCGACAACGAATACAAACGGCACAAGATCGACAAAAGAGTTATGCGAATCTTCATCGAAAGGACGTGGAATTTAGTGTAGGGGATCATGTATTGTTGAAGTTTCTCCATGGAAGGGAGTTACAAGATTTGGGAAGAGAGGAAAGCTCAATCCACGATTTATCGGTCCATTTCAAATTCTTGACCGAGTAGGAAATGTAGCCTATAGACTTGCGTTACCTCCGAGTATGTCTCGTGTTCATAATGTGTTTCACATATCTATACTTCAGAAATATGTGAAAGACCCGAACCACGTTATTGAAGTTAGAACCGGACGAGATAGCCAAGACTTTAACGTATGAGGAGGTACCACAAGATTTTGGATAGAAGGAGCATGTCCTACGCTTGAAAGGTTATACCACAAGTTAAAGTTTTGTGGAGGAATCATGCTATAGAGGAAATGACCCGGAGTTGGAAACGGAAATGAAAGCGAGGTATCCTCACCTTTTCAAAACACAGTACGTGACGTCCAATTTCGAGGACGAAATTTCATAAGGAGGGAGGTTGTAAGACCCCTCAAATTTTTAAATAAAAGGAATTTCCTTTATTTTGAAATAGTAAGGGTTGATTTGATTAATGTGGATAGTTAAGGGTTAAATACGCAAATATTTCAAAATAAGCAAGTGGTTATAAAATATTCATTGTTGTTTGGGAATATTAGTTTGGTCGTGGAATATTCGCATCGCTTGGGAATATTCGCATGACGGCAAGCAAATGCATGTATGGGCCCCATAACTGAAAGTTTATTGATGAAGAAAACGACAAATATAAGTTGTTTTTAAATAATCTACGTAGTTGTTATTAAGTATTATCTTTGTTGAATATCCGGTGGTTAAAGCACACTAATACGCGTTGTTGAACAAGAAGACACCATATTGCACCAATTATTGATTCTTACGTAAAAGGCACTACTCAATAATGGTTACGATAATTACTGCTCAAAGATTTTATCGAGTTAATAATTGTCAAGTTGATATTTTATATTCATTGTTGTTTCAATAATTGTCATTACACAAATTATCTTTCATTATCGAAGCAATAATTCATATTATCTCAATAATATTATTAGATAACATTATTGGCAATGTCTAGAAAGTTCTGCTTCAAGGAGAGGTTTGGTTATCTAATCATACGCCAAGAAGAAGAAATTCTTATTGAAAGCCCCCTCTTCCTGAACCGCCTTCGTTGTCAATATTGTGATTCTCGTAATATTATTTGTGAATAATTAATTATTGATTTATATGATGAGAAAAATATTGATTTTATGTGGATATAGATGGAGAAAATTTTTAAAATGACAATTGTTGAAAATTAATATTTTATCTTTTTCTCGATAAAATAATTCATTTAAATATATTATTTTAATAATATATTAATCTATGATATATTTACAATGAATGTGGGATATATGAGTATATGAGGAGGAAGAGTATTTTTGTGGCATTAAATGTTTAACACATGTTTTGTGTGTTGGTGGACACAATTATCGAATCAAATTTGATTATAAATTTGTAAAATCGCCCGCTTGTGGATTTCGGTCGATTTTGTTTGGAATTTGGAAAAACTTTCTTCTGCAAAGTTGTAGAGAATTGAATTTCCTATAAAACTCAAGAGATTCTCTAATTTTCTGATGAAAGGGCTATTTATTATGAATTATTGAAGTTCAAGTTCAAATAATTGATTTTTGGGAGTTTAAATTATTTTTATTAAGAAAAACGTTTTTGTATTTTTTGGACATCATTAACATGTGTGGCTGGTGTTTTGACCAAAAGGTGGGCTAAGGAAAATTTGTATAATTATATTAATATTATATTAAATTTTCGCTTTGGTGTTCTAAGCATTTTCCTATAAATAGGTGCTTAGGTTAGAATTGAAAATCACACCGTAAACTCAAGTTTTCTCTCTTTTTCTCTCGATATTTTGAGCGTATTCTTGTGAGTATTTTGAGTATACTTTGAGTATTGCTAGACGGTGCAAGTTCCCTTCAAAGACTATACCTTGTGATTCTAGCTGTAAGTCTTGATCTTTCGAGGTAAGGGATATTATTTTTTTTTTGTAATGATATTATTTCTTCAATATCATTATCTCAAATGTTGATCCGAAGTTTTATCAAATTTAGAACTTTTTCATGTTCATGGGTTACTATTCACGAGTTACTATTCACGAAGTTACTATTCATGAGTTTACTATTCACGAAGTTACTATTCACGAGTACTATTCATGAAAGCGTGAAGATGTTTTTGTGGAATTTCTATCTTTTGGTGTCTGAGTTACTATTCACGATATCGGACTATTCACGATATACCAAGACTATTCACGTATACTGTGACTATTCAATTTAAAAAATAAAATTTCTTCTTTTCGTCCAAAACATCTATTCGGATACTAACTCGATTGTATCCATGTTTTGATCATTCTTGAATTTTACACCACTATGATTATTTTGAGGTATTTTTGGGCGTGGATAAAACCAAGTACGAATCCTTAATCCTTAATCCTTTGTCATTTTGTTTCACCGGATTCGCTTTTTTAAAATATTTTCATCATCCTCGCCTTAAATGATGATATTATTGAATATCTTTGCCCAGAAATGATTTCTTAAGCAAAGATGAATGATTTCTCAAGAATATCTTTTTGGCCAGTAGTGCAAAGATGAACAGTGTGTTGAGATGAACACGACCGATTGATTAATATCTTTGGCTCAGAGTGCAAAGATGAACAGTGTTTAAATGAATACGACTAACTAATGAATATCTTTGGCTCAGTAGTGCAAAGATGAATATTTGATTCCGTATGTATATCGATTGATGTTACAGGATAAAATATTGATGATGGACCGTTAAATTCATAGATTATAGTAGATTTCATTCTCTACGTAACTCTTCTATGAATTATTATTTCCACCGCGAATATTGATCCGAAACTTGTTGTCTTATGTATTCTATCGATTTTTCCTCGTTGAAGACTAACGATAATTTGTTGTATATTATCTTAGTCATAATATTCTTTACCGGGCTAGTTGAGCTCACCCTTTTCCTTGTTGTTCCATTTTTCTTCTCGTGAGGCGAGAATGTAGCGAGTAGTACTAGCTCTGGGTATGGAATGAAGATTCTAGAGAGAGTTGTTTAGTAGTCCTCACCATTTTTGTAAAATAATGAATCAATAATGTGATGAGGATTTATTTGAGTATAGATATTGTCTAGAAGATAATATTTGTATTCAAACTCACAGTTTTACTGTTGTAATAATAAAGTTGTAGTTGTTTCTGTACCATGTATTTGGCGACTCAGAATGGGTGTTGTGTATACCTATTTTGGGGGCGTCACAATATGTTATATTATTAAATCAATAATTGAGACGACAAAGTTATTCATATTATTAAATTGCAATATTTACAATGTCTAGAAGTTCTGTCAAGGAAAGGTTTGGTCACCTAATTGCGCGCCAATAGGGAGAAATCCTTATTGGAAAGCCCCCTCTTTCCTGGGAACGACCTGGTTGTTAAATATTGTGAGTTATGATATTAATGATGGATAAGTTCGTGTTGATTAAAGATGAATGTGATAGTTCCATTGTGTTAAAATTATTTGTGTTAGTGAAAATTGATATTTATTTCGATAATAATTGATGTCTGGAGGTTATATTGTTCAATCGGGTATTTGGGGAACTTTTCGTGTCGGAGTTACTATTCATGAGTTACTATTCATGAGTTTTAATAGTAACTTGACCCTTTAGCTTTCCAAGAGTTATTTGCTTCTTCGGTGTTCCAAGAGTTAATTACCTCTTCGTAAATAGTAGTTGCCTCTTCAATATTACCAAGAGTCATTTTGACCCTTCGTTAAGACCAAGAGTGTAAGACCCCAGCTTTTATAAATAAAGATGAATTTTCTATAAATTTTATTTTTGAATATTATGGAATAAATTTGATATAATGTTATAGTTGTGGGTAATATTTATAAATTTTGCAAAGTAAGCAAGTTGTTATAAAATATTCGTTTGGTCGGGGAATATTCTTTTTGTCGGGGAATATTCGCATACGACGGCTCAATCATTAGTGGACCCCATTAACGGAAGTATTGTCGTAGTTAGAAAACGACAAAATTATTTTTCTATAAAAATAACTAGCAGAGGTGTTACCATTAAAACCGCTGAACTACCCTAGAGTAAAAGTACAAAGAATACGCCGTAGTTGATAAGAGTAGACACGATATTGATTATTGATGCTTACGTGAGAAGTCACTCACCTATGCTCAATTATTGCTACAATAATTGTTGCATCATATCTCTCTTATATTATTGATTCAATTATTGTCACAAGATCATCTCAGATAATATGTTATAGTATTAAATTATTAATTGAGACGACAAGTTATAAATGATTAATAATTGTTAAAAGATTAAATATGTGTTGATTAAAAATAAAATGAATTGTGGTAATATTTATTCAATCCTTGATGTATATAAAGAGTCTCATTATGAGACGTTTGTGGTAAGTTTGATTATTTTATGGGGGGGCATCTATATGTCATCATCTAAGAGTCCCTTCACAATAGTAATTACCTTTGTGAATAGTAATTACCTTCATCAATAGTATTTACCTTCGTCAATAGTAATTACCTTCTTCAATAGTAATTACCTTCGTATTTACCTCGATAGTAATTACCTTCGTCAATAGTAATTACCCTTCTTGAAATAGTAGTTGTCCCTTCAATATTACCAAGAGTTAATCGCCTTATTCTGTTCCAAGGGTTAATTACCCTTCAGCAAATAGTAGTTGTCTCTTCAATATTACCAAGAGTCATTTTGACCCTTCGTTAAGACCAAGAGCCACCCTCGCTTTTTCTATAAATAGAAAGCTCATTCCTTCATTATTTCTTACGAATTCAATTAAACTCTGTAGAGAGAAACTATAGAGAGAAAGAAGAAAAGTATTTTGCTACTTCACTTTTCCAATATTCAGTTCTTCTAAGGTAGGGAATATTATTTGTTGAACTCGTAAGGGGTGTTATTCTTTCTTATTCATGAAGAGAACTTCTGTTATTCCATTCTTTATTATTCTGTTGAAATAACCTGTAAAAGTGGCATACCCTATACATAACCTGTATATGCGGAATACCCTATACTTGGTGAAATCCTTATATTATTCCATTCTTATTTATTCTACTTGGAATAACTCAGATATATGCTAATCCCTATACTTGGTGACATTTTTCTATTATTTTATTATTCCATTGGAACATCTTCGTCTCATGGCTTTACGCCTTACTTCGTTTCATCTTTTTATTATTCTCGTCTTTATTATTCTATCGAATATCCATGTCTGTGTTTTTATTCTTTTATAGGACACGGTTCCGCTTTTATTATTACAGATTTATTATTATTCATTTGAATAACTCGTTTAACCTACATATGCAAGTACCGCATGCATGGTGATTTTTTTTTGTTATTTCATTCGCTATTATACTCATGTGGTTAAAATTTTGACTTCTATACTCCATGAATTTAGTGGAATATCCTCGATATTTGTGCTTCATCCAAATTTTTAATGAAAATATTTTTCCGAGCATTCTTGAATTTTACTCTACAAAGCGAGATCATGTTGACAATTTGGACATTATTAGTTCCTGAATAAATTAATTCGTGAACTTGTTTTATTGAATTATTATGTCATTGTCATCATCCTCAGGTTTATATTATGTTATCTTTGCTTTACGTGCATAGATGAACTTAGTATGATTATGACCAGGATCATTCTATATAATCATGGCTTGATATAAATGATGTGACAAAAGTCCTCGGTGGCTCAGAATGCAAAATGATGGATAGTTTTTGGTATGATTATGACCGTGGGTGATTCGGTATAGTCATGACCATTGATAATTTGATGAAAATCGTTGACCGTGGTACGGTGGATGATTAGATATTGTGGTTTATTCATTAAACTGAGTCTTAGTGATAAAATTTGATGAAAACCTTTTAAAACCTAAAAGATAGTAGACTTTATTTTCTACTTGACTCTTTTAATGGATTGCATATTCCTCGCTGCTTAAACTAGTTGTCTATTGTATTTTATCAGTTTAACATTGTTGAAGACTATTGATAATTTATTCTGCATTATCTTAGTTATAATATTTCTTACTGGGCTAGTTGAGCTCACCCTTTCTTTCACTGTTCTCTTCAGGAAATGAGAATATAGCTGGAACGAGTCGAGGAAAAGAGTGATGGTCCCGAGGATAGCATTAGTCGTCCTCATTATTCTGTTAAATAGTGTGACAATAAATGTAATGAGGACTCCTTGAGTATGGATATTGTCTAAATGACAATATTCCTATTAGAACTCTCGCTTTATGTATTGTCGATGTATGTTACACGGATGTATAATTAAGTTTGTATTTGAATTTATGTACCATGTAAGTGGCGACCCAAGATGGGTGACGATACCTAATTTTGGGGGCGCCATAGTTGAGTATCAAAGCTTAGGGATACGATCCCAGCTAAGATGCTTGAGATAAGAATTAGGAGGGCGGGAGAGACGGGAATTCCTTCGCTAGTATGACCTACCTAAGTTTATTTGTTATTTAATTGGTCACGAGTATAGGGATAATATTTGATATATTAATTAACCCTCGTGTTGTGGGCGTTGTTTGAAATGGCAAATTAAAATATTCACAATGGAGTGAATGTGACCGCTTGTGACACCTTTAATCACTAATCGTGTTAATGCAAAGGTCGACGACGAACAACAAATTAGAGATATCCATGTAGTGAATGAAGAACTAATTGTTGCACCCGAGCTAGTTGCAGAGGTAGCAAATGAGAGTGAGAAGAAGAGGAAGAAGAGGAACCCGAGGAGAATTGGTTAGAAGAAATTTATGATCAAAACTTAGAATTACAAAATCGTGTTCGTGAGCTAGAAGAACAGTTGAAGAATGGCAAACTATCGTGGAACAAAGGGATACAACAATTCAAAATTGGGTTACCCGATATGTGATGCTCGAACAAAATCACGCTTTGGCGGGTGTGTAAGATATTAAAGTTGAATCGAGAATTTAAAAATCAAAGATCACCAAAGAAGAAACAACCGAACGAAGGAGAATAGACGATGCATGGGTAAAAGTCGCACAACGCGTTGATAGTGTAGAAAAGACGTCCGATCCAATAAAGCCAAAATAGATGAAATGGACTTTGCTTTTTGGACAGCAATTGGGAGAACCCAACATCGAATTCGAAATTACCACAGTGAATAGCGGTCAACCCGAATTCGATATGGATCGAGAATAATGATTCAAATCATGGATCGTGAATGTGAAGAAGCACTTAAGGGTGGAATGTACCTATAGTAAAGTCAAACTTCTCGTAATTTAAGCGAGAGCGTTTATTTGAGAAACCCGAACGAAGTTATTACGTAAATTAATTATAAATTATTGCGAAGTCTATACTTTATTCAATACAAGTTCTACCCACTCTTTTATTCTACCTAGTTGTGTTCAATGTTTAAATTTGACTCCGGAAAAATTAGACTTTGATTTATCAATTTAAACTTCGTTGGGAGAAACCTTCGTTACCTCCACTGTTTATTAATCTTGTTGTTTCAAATAAACACTTTCACAATCTTATCTCTTTGAAAATACTTGCCTTTGAGGTAATTTTTGAAAACGGTTGATTAACTACTTATTATTCTTTTTGTAAGGTTGTTAGCTTTCATATTCCTAACCAACCTGTTATACGAATTCAAAGTAACCAAACCCTAAAGTTAATCACTGTTATATCATGCCATAAGTAAAGATCCCCGATCCTTTCGTTGTTGACTTCCTTGTGTGGAATGCACCGAAGCCAGACTTTTTGTAGGCGACGTCGTGAATGACGATGACAAGTTGATAGGTATCATTGTAAGGTGCTATCTAGGTTAAAGGATAGAAGTCACAATTGGTATCAATGTAACGTCTTATCCAAGTCTTGGATAAGAGTAGCAGCTTTTGAATGATATTTCTATCATTAATAAATTTCTTGACGATTCTTGAAGATTTCTAGCCTACCCTAGAGCGTGAAATCGAATTTTGTATTGACCCCAAAGACAAAAACCCATTTCTTAAACCTCAAATATTTCTTCAACTAAAAGGATCTGCATTTACGAGGATTATGATGAAAGTCATAATAAAAGCATTGGACTAATGAAAATCATGGGTATATTAAGTATTAGTAAGTGTTATGATGAGTTATGTGGTTATTATGTGAAAAACATGAAAGTTTCTTAGAAATCACAAAGGGTTGAAAAATCGATTTTGGTAAAAACGTAATATGAAATTCAATTGACCATATCTCCTATTATATTTTGAATTTTTGAGTGTGGTCAAGTCCTAGAGTTAGATCTATGAGTTTTGTAGCTTATCCAAGTGGAATCACCGAAAAGGTGTTGTAGATTTTCGTGTGACCTTTGAATTTAGCAAAAGAGTCCAAAGTTGCAAATTACAAAAACGCTAACTTGCTTAAAACTTTAAGGGGCTGTTTCGGCTACTAAATTTATGTGAAAAATTCTGGCCATTTGGGACATGAAAATATATGTTATAAAGTACCTCCTGTCCAAAAATGAGCTCATTCTGACTTAAAATGAACAAGTTATGACCATTTCAATATTTAGGTTTTTTTGACAAAAAATGCTATAACTGGAGTTTTATAACTCCGATGACCATGAAATTTAAATTGGAGGCTCATATTAACATGTGTAAGGTCCTGCCAAGATTTGGGAATTTTTGGAGTTAAACTTGAGGTAGCTAATTTCTTAAGGAATTAATTAGAAATTAATTTTTGAAAAATAGTAAATGAATTTTAAAAATTCCGAGAAAAATATATTTTTATCATGGGACTATATTATGCTAAATCCCAGAAAAGAAATATTTTTAGGACTGATTTGGTATTTTTCATGAAAATAGTTTAGTTACTGAACATATGAGTTAAATATGTTATGTGAAGTAACAAAGTTGAAAATAGGATTTTATGGCTGTAGAATCCTATATAGAGTATATGCATATTTTTTTGATGAGGATTTGATAATTGGTGATGATATCTTATGAGTATGGCATTTTTGAATGATTAAATGCATTATATGGTAAAAGCGTAAATAATTGAAATAAATTATTTATAAATTTAAGAAGTGATTAAAATATTGTTATAATATTAATGATATTAGATTATAAGATTATTAAGTGATTGATAACATGCGGATATTCTTGAATCCTGGATAAATTATATTATAAATGTTTAATATTTATCCTTTATCTCATTTGATTGATTCTTTATATCATTGACATGATCCTCATGCTTATATTATGTTGAAAGTCATCTGTGGCTCACGAGCATAGATGGACTTGGTATGATTATGACCAGGGATTGTTCGGTATAATCATGACCGTAATTGAAAATACGATTATCTTTGGCACGTAGTGCATGGATAATTTGTGATCGTGATACTAATGAATACACGATTATCTTTGGCACGTAGTGCATGGATAATTTGTGGTCGTGATACTAATGAATACACGATTATCTTTGGCACGTAGTGCATGGATAATTTGTGGTCGTGATACTAATGAATACACGATTATCTTTGGACGTAGTGCATGGATAATTTGTGGTCGTGATACTAATGAATACACGATTATCTTTGGTAGTAGTGTATGATAATTCGTGGTCGTGATACTAATGAATATCTTTGGCCCAGAGTGGGGGATGATTCGATGATATGGATTAATTATTGAGCTGAGTCTCAGCAATGAAATATTAATTCATGGATGTGGTAAAAGTCATCTTTGGCCGTAATGCATTGATAGACTTGGTATGATTATGACCAGGGATTGTTCGGTATAATCATAACCGTAATTGAAAACACGATTATCTTTGGCCGTAGTGCATGGATAATTCGTGGTCGTGATACTATTAAGCTGCGTCTCAGCATTATTGGTTTTACAGTTGTATATCTTTGGCCTGTAGTGCAAAGATGAATTGTTAATGAATATCTTTGGCCGGATTACGAAGATGAATTTAATATTTTTAACGATAAAGGTATTCAAGGTATCCTCACCTCTTTATCATATCAGGTACGTACCCTAATTTCGAGGGCGAAATTTCATAAGAAGGGGAGGTTGTAAGACCCCAGCTTTTATAAATAAAGATGAATTTTCTATAAATATTATTTTTGAATATTATGGAATAAATTTGATATAATGTTATAGTTGTGGGTAATATTTATAAATTTTGCAAAGTAAACAAGTTGTTATAAAATATTCGTTTGGTTCTGGGAATATTCTTTTTGTTTGAGAATATTCGATGACTACTCAATCATCAGTGGACCCCATTAACGGAAGTATTGTCGTAGTTAGAAAACGACAAAATTATTTTTCTATAAAAATAACTACAAAGGTGTTACTCATTAAAACCGTTGAACTACCCTAGTAGTAAAAAGTACAAAGAATACTGCCGTAGTTGATAAAGAAAGCACGATATATGATTATTGATGCTTACGTGAGAAGTCACTCACCATATGCTCAATTATTGCTACAAATAATTGCTTTATTATATCTCTTATATTATTGATTTAATTATTGTCACAAAGATCATCCGTAGATAATATGTTATAGTATTAAATTATTAATTGAGGCGCACAAGTTATAAATGATTAAAAATTGTTGAAAGATTAAATATGTGTTGATTAAAAATAAAATGAATTGTGGTAATATTTATTCAATCCTCGATGTATATAAAGAGTCCATTATGAGACGCTTGTGGTAAGTTTGATTATTTTATGGGGGGGCATATGTCATCATCTAAGAGTCCCTTCACAATAGTAATTACCTTTGTGAATAAAGAATTACCTTCGCAATCGATAATATATTTACCTTCGCCAATAGTAATTACCTTCTTCAATAATAGTAATTACCTTCACAATAGTAATTACCTTCGTCAATAGTAATTACCCTTCACAAATAGTAGTTGTCCTTCATATTACCAAGAGTTAATCGCCTCTTTCTGTATTCCAAGGGTTAATTACCCCTTCATGAAATAAGTAGTTGTCTCTTCAATATTACCAAGAGTCATTTTGACCCTTCATTAAGACCAAGAGCCACCCTCGCTTTTTCTATAAATAGAAAGCTCATTCCTTCATTATTTCTTATGAATTCAATCAAACTCTGAGAGAGAAACTATAGAGAAAAGAAGAAAAGTATTTTGCTACTTCACTTTTCCAATATTCAGTTCTAAGGTAGGAATATTATTTGTCAGTACTAAATAAGGGTGTTATTCTTCTTTCTTATTCATGAAGAGAACTTCTATTATTCCATTCTTTATTATTCATTGAATAACCTCGTAAAAGTGGCATACCCTATACATGACCAGTATATACTTGGAATACCCTATACTTGGTGAAATCCTTATATTATTCCATTTTTATTTATTCTCATTGGAATAACTCAGATATCTGAAATCCCTATACTTGGTGACATTCTTCTATTATTTTATTATTCCGTTGGAACATCCTCATTTCAGGCTTTTTTACGCTTTAATTCCGGTTCCGTCTTTTATTATTCTGTCTTTATTATTCTATTGGAATATCCTCGTGCATGTTTTTACACCGGACCGTTCCGCTTTTATTATTCTCAGTATTTATTATTCTCATTGAATAACTCGCCTATGCTAAGTATCGCATGCACGGTGATTTCTTTTGTTATTTCATTATTTATTATACTCATGTGGTTAAAATTTTGACTTCTATACTCCATGAATTTAGTGGAATATCCTTGATATTTCAAGCGCTCATCCAAAATTTTTAATGAAAATATTTTTCCGAGCATTCTTGAATTTTACTCTACAAAGCAAGATCATGTTGACAATTTGGACGTTATTAGTTCCTAATAAATTAATTCGTGAACTTGTTTTATTGAATTATTATGTCATTGTCATCATCCTCGTGTTATATTATGTTATCTTTTTGGCTTACGTGCATAGATGAACTTAGTATGATTATGACCGAGGATCATTCTAAGATAATCATGGCTTGATATAAATGATGTGACAAAAGTCCTCGGTGGCTCGTAATGCAAATGATGGATAGTTTTTGGTATGATTATGACCGTGGGTGATTCTAAGATAGTCATGACCATTGATAATTTGATGAAAATCGTTGACCGTGTGGTACGGGGATAATTAGATATTGTGGTTTATTCATTAAACCGAGTCTTAGTGATAAAAATTGATGAAAACCTTTTAAAACCTAAAAGATAGTAGACTTTTATTTTCTACTTGACTCTTTTAATGGATTGCATATTCTATCTGCGCTTAAACCGGTTGTCTATTGTATTTTATCGCTTTAACATTGTTGAAGACTATTGATAATTTATTCTGCATTATCTTAGTTATAATATTTCTTACTGGGCTAGTTGAGCTCACCCTTTCTTTCACTGTTCTCTTCAGGAAATGAGAATATAGCTGGAACGAGTCGGGGAAAAGAGTGATGGTCCCGAGGATAGCATTAGTCGTCCTCACTATTCTATTAAATAGTGTGACAATAAATGTAATGAGGACTCCTTGAGTATGGATATTGTCTAAATGACAATATTCCTATTAGAACTCTCAGTTTATGTATTGTCGTATGTTACACGACAGATGTATAATTAAGTTTGTATTTGAATTTATGTACCATGTAAGTGGCGATCCAAGATGGGTGACGTATACCTAATTTTGGGGGCGTCACAAAGAGCCACTCTTAGTTTTTCTATAAATAGAAGTTCATTCCTTCATTATTTCTTACGAATTCATTGAAACTCTAGAGAGAGAAATTATAGAGAGAAAATTATGGAGAGAAAGAAGAAGAGTATTCTACTACTTCACTACTTCTATATCCAGTTTCTTTTATGGTAAGGGGTGTTATTCTTTCTTATTCATGAAGAGAACTTCATTATTCCATTCTTTATTATTACATTGAATAACTTTTGTAAAAGTGGCATACCCTATACATAACCTCAGATACGCACGGCATACCCTATACTTGGTGAAATCCTTATGTTATTCCATTCTTATTTATTCTCATTGGAATAACTTTTGTACGCTTAATCCCTATACTTGGTGATCTTCTTCATTATTCCATTCTTTATTATTCTCATTGGAATATCCTCGCTTGTGTGTTTTTTACACCTGACACAGTTCTCCACATTTATTATTCATTTGAACATCCTGTTGGTGTGAATTTCACCGACACGTTACTCGTTATTATTATTATGTTGGAATAACTTTTGTCTATCTGGCTTAGCACCGCATGCATGGTGATTTCATTGTTATTCCATTCTTTATTATTCTGCTGGAACATCATGCCTGCGTGAATTTTACCTCGACTTTGTTCCGTTATTATTATTCTGTTGGAATAACCTGTCTATGCGAAGCACCGCATGCATGGTGATATCTTTTGTTATTCCATTTGGTATTATACTCAGTTGATTAAAATTTTGACTTCTATACTCCATGAAATTAGTGGAATATCCTTGATATTTGCGCTTCATCCAGTATCTTTTCATGGAAATATTCTTCTGAGCATTCTTGAATTTTACTCTACAAAGAAGTATCATGTTGACAATTTGGACATTATTGGTTCTTGGATAAATTAATTCTTGAACTTGTTTTATTGAATTATTATGTCATTGTCATCATCCTCATGTTATATTATGTTGAAAGTCATCTTTGGCTTACGTGCATAGATGGACATAGTATGATTATGACCAGGGATCATTCGGTATAATCATGACCTGTTATAAATAATGTGATTAAAGTCCTCAGTGGCCTGTAATGCATTGATGAATAGTTTTTGGTATGATTATGACCATGGTTTATTCGGTATAGTCATGACCATTGATGATTTAATGAAAATCCTTGACCGTGGTACATGGATGATTAGATGTGGTGGTTTATTTATTAAGCTGAGTCTCAGCGATAAAAATTGATGAAAACCTTTTAAAACCAAAAGATAGTAGACTTTATTCTTTACTTGACTCTTTTAATGGATTGCATATTCCGCTGCAGTTAAACTTGATGTCTATTGTATATTATCAGTTTAACATTGTTGAAGACTAATGATAATTTATTATGTATTATCTTAGTCATAATATTTCTTACTTCGGGCTAGTTGAGCTCACCCTTTCCTTCACTTGTTCTCTTCGTGAAATGAGAATATAGGCGACGACAGTCTGGGAAACGGAGTGACTCGGTCCGATGATAGCATTAGTAGTCCTCACTATTCTGTTAAATAGTGTGAAAATAAATGTAACGAGGACTGAATTTGAGTTTGTATACTGTCTATGAGGACTCCATTGACAATGGATATTGTCTAGAAGGCAATATTCTTGTTTAAACTCTCAGTTTATGTTTTGTAGTATTTTACACGACAGCTGTATAGTTAAATTTGTATTTGCATTGTGTACCATGTATTTGGCGACTCAAGATGGGTGATTAATACCTAATTTTGGGGGCGTCACAACAAGTTAAAGTTTTGTGGAAAAACCATGCTATTGAGGAAATGACCTGGGAATTGGAAACGGAAATGAAAGCGAGGTATTCTCACCTTTTCGAAATACCAAGTACGTACGTCAATTTCGAGGATGAAATTTCATAAGGAGGGGAGGTTGTAAGACCCCAGTTTATTAATAAATGAAATTTAATTTCCTCTATTTTTTTTTTGAAATAGTAAGGGTTGATTTGATTAATGTGGTTAGTTATGGGTAAAATGCGCAAATATTTCAAATAAGCAAATGGTTATAAAATATATATTGTTGTCGGGGAATATTCGTTTGGTCGTGGAATATTCTTGCTGTCGGGGAATATTCGTACGACGGTGCAGCCTTATGTGGGCCCCATAACGGAAAACGATTGGATGAAGAAAACGATAAATATAAGTTGTTTATAAATAACGTCGTAGTTGTTACCGTTTATACTGTTGAAATACTCTAATTGGTTAAAACACAAGAAGATACTTCAGATTGCATCAATTATTGATTCTTACGTGAAAGGCACTACTCAATAATTGTTACAAGAATTATTGCTTCAATATTTTATTTTATTGATTCAATAATTGCTACGTTGATATTTTATATTTCATTGTTTCAATAATTGTCACTACACAAAGATATTTTCCATTATCTGAGCAATAATTCATATTATCCGAATAATATTATTAGATAACATTATTGGCAATGTCTAGAAAGTTCTGCTCAAGGAGAGGTTTGGTCATCTAATTCGCCACGTCGAAGAGGAGAAATCCTTATTGAAAAGCCCCTCTTTCCTAAGAACTGCCTGATTGTCGGTATTGTGATTCGTAATATTATTTGTGAATAATTAATTATTGATTTGTATGATGAGAAAAATATTTATTTTATGTGGATATAGATGGAGAAAATTTTTAATGTGACAATTGTTGAAAAATTAATATTTATTTTTTCCGATAAATATTCATTTAAATATATTATTATATTTTAATAATATAATAATGGTGATATTTTTACAATGAATTTGGGATATATGAGTATATGAGGAGGAAGAGTATTTTTTTTTGCATTAAATGATTAACACATGTTTTGTGTGTCGGTGGATCTCATTTCTTGACTGAAATTTGATTATAGCTTGTAAAATCGCCCGTTTGTTGATTTCGGTCAATTTCTGTTTGGAATTTGAAAAAACTTTCTTCTGCAAAGTTGTAGATAATGGAATTTCCTATGGAAAAGACATGTGGTTTGAATTTTTCTGACAAAAAAGCTATTTATTATGAATTATTGAATTTTTGAAGTTCCGAAATAATTGATTTTTGGAAGTTTTAATTATTTTTAATAAGTAAAATATTTTTGTCATTAATTGTGGGTCTTGCATGTGTTGTAAACATGCTAAATTCAGAAGCCTAAGGTTGGCGTAGAAAATTTTATTTATATATTAATATTTTATTAAATTTTCTGCTTTGGTGTTCTAAGCATTTTCCTATAAACCAGAAACAAAAGTTTTATCTCTCTTTCTCTCTCTATATTATCAAGCGTATTCTTGTGAGTATTTTGATACTTTGAGCGTTATATACTACGGTGTGAAGTTCCTTTCAAAGACTATATCCAAAGATTCCAAAGAAAAAGTAATCTTGTCTTTTCGAGGTAAGAGATATTATTTTTAAAAAATGATATTACTTCTTTCAATATCATTATCTTTTAATATTGATAGTATTTTTCTTGTGAAATTCTTGTCTTTTAGTGTCTGGTTTACTATTCACGATACAAAGATTATTCACGATATCGACACAATTATTCACGAATACGACACTTATTCACAAAAAATTAAATTTTCATATTTTGTCCAAAATATCTATTATGGATACTAGCTTTGATTGTATCCATGTTTTGATCATTCTTGAATTTTACTTCACTATGGTTATTTATGAAGTATTTTGAACTCGGATTGTTTAAAGTACGAATCCTTAATATTTGTTCTTTTGTTTCAATTGGATTCGCTTTTCTTTAAAATATTTTTCATCATCCTCACCCTAAAAGATGATATTACTTGAATATCTTGGCCGTAATGCAAAGATGGTCGATTTTCTTATGAATATCTTTGGCCCAGTAGTGCAAAGATGTACAGTGTTAAGATGAACATGACCAATCGATGAATATCTTTGGCTCGTAGTGTAGACGCCCCAAAATTAGGTATACATCACCCATCTTGGGTAGTCGATACATGGTACGTAATTTAAATACAACTTACTAATATAACTGTAAATTATACAATCGACATAAACCGTGAGTTTGAATACAAATATTGTCTACTAGATATTATACAAACTCAAAAGGAGTCCTCATTACAATTATTATCACACTATTTCACAGAATAGTGAGGACTACTAATGCTATCCTCTGGACCATTACTCCGTTCCCCGACTCGTCCCAATTATGTTCTCATTTCCTGAAGAGAACAGTGAAAGAAAGGGTGAGCTCAACTAGCCCAGTAAGAAATATTATGACTAAGATAATGCAGAATAAATTATCAATAGCCTTCAACATTGTTAAACCGATAAAATATAATAAACATCAAGTTTAACTGCGGTAATGAACAAGCAATCCATTAAAAGAGTCAAGTAGAAAATAAAATCTACTATCTTTTATGATTTAAAAGGTTTTTCATCATTTGTTATAAATTTGAGACTCGCCTTTAATAAATAATCCACATCATCGAATCACCCCGCACTTTACGGCCAGGATATTCTTTAGTATCACGACCACAATTATTCCTCGCACTACGGGCGAAGAATAGTTGTGGTATTCATTAATGGTCATGATCATGCCAACAACTCGTCCCATCAATGCACTACGCCCACCGAGGACTTTTACCACATCATTTGTAACATTACTACCCATGATTACACCGAATAATCCTCGTCATAATCATACCAAGTCCATCCATGCTCTACAAAGCCACGTATGACTTTAAAAAAATATAAACATGAGGATGATGACAATGATATAAGAATTCAATAAAACAAGTTCAAGAATTAAGTTATTCAGAACTAATAACATCCAAACTGTCAACATGATATCGCTTTGAGAGTAAAATTCAAGAATATTGAAGAATATTTCCATGAAAGGATACTTTGGATGAAGCGCAAATGTCAAGGATATTCCACTAATTTCATGGAGTATAGAAGTCAAAGTTTTAACCAACCGGGTATAATAAAGAATGTAATAACAAAAGAAATCACCATGCATGCGATAGATCGCATGCGGAAGGTTATTCCAATGTAATAATAAATAATGAACCGTGTCCGCGTAAACGCATGCATGTGATATTCAATTCCAATAATAATAATAAAGATTTTAACTAGGTCCTGTAAAACACATGCATGTGATGTTCCAATGTAATAATAATAAGATTTTAACCAGTCCTGTGTAAAACACATGCATGTGATGTTCCAACAGTAATAATAATAAGATTTTAACCAGTCCTGTAAAAAACACACATGCATGTGATGTTCCAATGTAATAATAATAAGATTTTAACCAGTCCTGTAAAACACATGAGCATGTGATGTTTCAACAGAATAATAGAAGAATGTCACCAAGTATAGGGTAGACCGCATATATACAAAGTTATTCCAATGTAATAATAAAGAATGGAACAATGTATGATTTCACCAAGTATAGGGGAGTCCGCGATCAAAGTTATTCCAATGAGAATAATAAGGAATGGAATAACTGAAGTTCTCTTCATGAATACAAAAGAATAATATCCCTTACGAAGAGTACAATAAATAATATTCCTTACCTTAGAAGAACCGAATATTGGCAAAGTGAAGTAGCGTAATACTTTTCTTCTTCTCTATATAGTTTCTCTCAGAGTTTCAAAGAATTAAGAAAAATAATGAAGGAATGAGCTTCTATTTATAGGAAAATTGAATGCATAGTAATTAATCCATGAACGGTCCAGATTGATTTACTTTAATCGACGGTCCATATTTAAAGCAAAATCTTTTAAATAAAATATAATATATTCTATTTATATAAAAAGATTTTACTATGCAAACACTATACAACACTATGCAAAATACTATGCATAATAAAATATAATATATTTTATTTATAGAATAACTTTAATAAAGTATTCATTTTATATAAAAGATGTTTCGCTTTATTACGTTAATAATACGAATAAAACAAAACGTCATTATCGCTTATAATAATTCATATTATTAATCGACAATAATGGAATCAAACCGAGTGACTTCTCACATAAGCATCATTAATCAATACCGTGTCTACTAAGCAACCACACGACATCGCATTACTTTTACTACCGAAGTAGTTCAATAGTATCAACCAGTAAAACTTCCGCCGTTATTTCAATAAAATATTTTTGTCGTTTTCTCAATCCGACAATAATTCTGTTGTGGGGTCCACCAATGATTGAGCCGTTGTACGAATATTCCCTGCTAAATCGAATATTCCCCGACCAATCGAATATAATATAACCACTTACATAATTTGCAAAATTTATAAATATTACCCACAACTATAACATTATATCAAATTATTCCATAATATTCAAAAATAATATTTATAGAAAATTCATCTTTATTTATAAAAGCTGGGGTCTTACATGTAGTGCAAAGATGAATATTTGATTCAAGATGAATATTGATTGATGTTACAATGATAAAATATTGATGATGAACTTTTAATTTCATAGATTAATTTCATTCTCTACGTAACTCATCTATGAATTATTATTTCCGCTGCAAATATTGATCTGAAACCTGTTGTTTATTATATTCTATCATATTTTTTTCCCTGTTGAAGACTAACGATAATTTGTTCTATATTATCTTAGTCATAATATTCTTTACTGGGCTAGTTGAGCTCACCCTTTTCCTTTTTGTTCCATTTTTCTTCTTAGGAGGCGAGAATGTAGCGAGTACTAGTTAAGGAATTAAGTGGAATGATGGTTCTAGAAGTTGTTTTAGTAGTCCTCACCATTTTTGTAAAATAATGTACCAATAATTGTAATGAGGATTTAGTTGGGTATGGATATTGTCTAGATGACAATATTTGTATTTAAACTTACAGTTTATATGTTGTATTAATAAAGTTGTAGTTGTTTCTGTACCATGTTATTGACAACTCAAAATGGGTGATGTATACCTATTTTGGGGGTGTCACATTATCTCTAGTAAATTCTAAAGTTACTTTTCACTTGAACACGCTCAGAGAAAACCCCAGTCTTGCATTGTCATTTTCTTACCAACTGAAAGAAGATGGTTAGAGGTTATAGAGTCAAAAAGTAAGCATTTGAGTTTTGGAATTTCAAATTTGTTTGATGCGTTACTGGAGGGGCTTATAGCTGAGGGGCCAAATTCGTTGGTTCGAGCACTTGATGCATTGGTTAAGGTCTATGCTATAGTAGTTGTGACGCCCCCAAAATTGGTATACATCACCCATTCTGAGTTGTCAATACATGGTACAAAAACAACTACAACTTTATTATTACAACAGTAAAACTGTGAGTTTGAATACAAATATTATCTTCTAGACAATATCTATACTCAAATAAATCCTCATCACATTTATTGATACATTATTTTACGAAAATGGTGAGGACTACTAAACAACTCTCTCTAGAACTTTCATTCTATACCCCGACTGCATCTCGCTTATATTCTCGCCTCCCCGAGAAGAAAAATGGAACAAAAGGAAAAGGGTGAGCTCAACTAGCCCAAGAAAGAATATTATGACTAAGATAATATACAACAAATTATCGTTAGTCTTCAACAGGAAAAATCTAATAGAATACAATAGACAACAAATTTTAAATCAATATTCGCAATGAAATAATAATTCATTAGAAGAGTTAAGTAGAGAATGCAAACTACTATCTTCTATGTATGAATTTAAAAGTTCATCGCTCATCTTTATCCCCAGAACATCAATCAATATATATCCGAATCAAATATTCATCTTTACACTACACAGCCAAAGATATTCATCACCGGGTCATGTTCATCTAAACACTGCTCATCTTTGCACTACGGGCCAAAGATATTCTTCGAAAATCATTCATCTTTGCACTACAAAAGCCAAAGATATTCCATAATATCATCATTTAAGATCAAGATGATGAAAAATATCTTTAAAGAAACGAATCTAGTGAAACAAAATGACAAGGATTAAGGATTAAGGATTCCTACTTTGTTTTATCCACGCCCAAAAATACCTCAAAAATAATCACAAGTGGTGTAAAATTCAAGAATGATCAAAACATGGATACAATCAAAGCTAGTATCCGAATAGATATTTTGACGAAAAAGAAAATTTTTCATTTTTCGATGAATAGTGCCAGTATTCGTGAATAATAGTGTCGATATCGCGTATAAGATCAGATATCGTGAATAAGTAACTCCAACACCAAAAGTTCCAAATTTGATAAAAACTTCAGATCAATATTTCAACATAATGATATTGAAGAATAATATCATTACTGAAAAATAATAATATCCTTACCTCGAAAGATCGAGATTTCTAAATTTGAAACACCTGATATAAAGCTATGACTTGAACTTGCACCAGTATAGCAATACTCAAAATATACACAAAATACTCACAAGAATACGCTCGATAATATAGAGAGAAAACTTGATTTACGGTGTGATTTTCAATTCTAACCTAAGCACCCTATTTATAGGAAAATGCTTAAAACACCAAAGCAGAAAATTTATTAAAATATTAATTTATTAATTTTTATTCCTACGCCCACATTTAGAGATCTGAATTCAGCCACTTCTAACACATGCAAGACCCACAATAATGACAAAAAATGTTTTTGTCATTTTAAATATTTTATACTTTCAAAAATCAATTATTTCGGAGCTTTAAAACTTCAATAATTCACAATAAATAGCCCTTTTGTCAGAAAATTCAAAACTTGCAATTTTTTTATAGGAAATTCAATTCTCTACAACTTTGCAGAAGAAAGTTTTTCCGAATTCCAGACAGAAATTGACCGAAATCCACAAACGGACGATTTTACAGGCTATAATCAAATTTCAGTCAATAAATGGGGTCCACCGACATGTTTAACATGTTTTAAACATTTATTGCAACAAAAATACTCTTCCTCCTCGTATACTCATATATCCCACATTCGTTGTAAAAATATCACCATTATTATATTATTAAAATATAATAATATATTTAAATGAATTATTTTATCGAGAAAAGATAAAATTTCAATTTTCAACAATTGTCACATTAAAATTTTCTCCATCTATATCCACATAAAATCAATATTTTCCTCATCATATGAATCAATAATTAATTATTCACAAATAATATTACGTAATCACAATATCGACAACCAGCAGCGGGTTCAGGAAGAGAGGGCTTTCCAATAAGAATTTCTCCTTACTGGCGCACAATTAGGTGACCAAACCTCTCCTTAGATGTAACTTTCTAGACATTACCAATAATGTTATCTAATAATATTATTCAGATAATATGAATTATTGCATCGATAATAAAAAAATCTTGTGTAATGACAATTATTGAAACAACAACAATATAAAATATCAACGCAAAGAATTATTAAATCAATAAAATCTTTGAATAGTAATTATCGTAACCACTATTGAGTAGTGCCTTCTTACGTAAGAATCAATAATTGGTGCAATACCGGTGTGCTACTATGTTTTAACCAATTTAGTATTTTAACAAGATTAATCTGGAATAACTACTGACTGTTATTTTTAAACAACTTATATTTGTCGTTTCTTCATCCAATCGCTTTCAGTTATGGGGCCCACAAAATCTTTACTTGTCAGTCGCATTTAATATTCCCCAACAAAAGAATATTCCACAACCAAACGAATATTCCCCGACAACAATAAATATTTTATAACCACTTGCTTATTTTGAAATATTTGCGTATTTTACCCATAACTATTCACATTAATCAAATCAACCCTTACTATTTCAAAATAATAAATAGAGAAAATTAAATTTCATTAATAATAAGTTGGGGTCTTACAGTAGTAGTAGTCTAATAGATTATTTTTCAAATTAGGTACAGTTATGATTATATTCTATAAGTTCTCCCTCCAATATATAAGATAGAATTTCATTTTATCTCCAGTATATACTTTTAATTTTTGGAAACTAAATAAACCTTCTTACTTGTTATCGAATATATGGTCTCCGTTGTTTTATATTGTTTTATATAGCGTATGTTTTTGTGACGCCCACAAAATAGAGATACACTACACCCATTTTGAGTCGCCAAATACATGGTACAGAAAGCAAACTACAACTTCAATAATATAATTGTCGTGCAAAATACGACAACACATACTGTGAGTTTAAATATAAATATTATCTTCTAGACAAATTATCCTTAGTCTTCAACAGGGAAAATCTGATAAAGTACAATAGACAACAAGTTTTAGATCAACAACTGTAGCGGAAACAACAATTCATTAGAAGAGTTAAGTAGAGAATGAAATCTACTATCATCTATGAATTTAAAAGTCCATCATCAATATTTTATCCCTGTAATATCAATCAATATACATCGTTGCACTACGGGCCAAAGATATTCATTTGTATCACCAGTTGGTCATGTTCATCTCAACACCTGTTCATCTTTGCACTACGAGCCAAAGATATTCATCAGTTAATCATTCATTTTTATATTACAAGCCAAAGATATTCAGTAACTTCATCATTTAAGACTGAGGATGATGAAAAATATGTTAAAGAAAACGAATCCAGTGAAACAGAAGGACAAATATTAGGGATTCGTATAACAGTTTATCCAAGATCAATAATACTTCATAATAACCAATTGTGAAGCAGAATTCAAAAATAACGATCAAAACATGGATACAATCAAAGATAGTAGCCAAAATAGACATCTTGGACAAAAAGAAAAAAATTTATTTTTCGGTGAATAGTGTCGTATTCGTGAATAGTGCCGTATACGTGAATAGTAACCCCAACACAAAAAGTTCCAAATTTGATTAAAAATTTCACCAATATTTTGTTATAATGATATTGAAGAAATTAATATCATTTTGAAATAAAATAACATCCCTTACCTCAAAATAACTAAGATTTCCGATCGTAATATCGGATAGAAAGTCAAGGAAGCTTATTAGAAACAAAGAACTCTAAAAGTATATAAATACTCACAAAATACGCTTCGATAATCTAGAGAGAAAGAAAACTTGTTTACGTGTGATTTTCAATTCTAACCTAAGCGTCTATTTATAGAAAAATGCTAGAACCGCCATAGGAGACTAAAATAATAAACTAATATTATTTCTTTTTAATTTCCTACGCCACCTACCATTTGAAAAATCCAAGCATGCCTTCTTGGACAAAATCAGCAGCCCATGTGTGTAATTAACACCAACCAAAAAGTGGGTCCCACCCATAATTTAATAAAAATCATTTTATTTTTTAAAATTTCAGTAATTCATAGAAAATAGCTCGTTTATCATAAAAATACAAATTTTATATCCATTCCACACGAAATCAAATTCCCTACAACTTTGTAGCTTTGATTTTTTCCAAATTCCAAACAAAAAATATCTGAAATCCACAAACGGACAATTTTCAACACCGTTTCAACACCTTTTAAAATTCATAACAAATCATGCGTTAATTTTTAACGGTTCAAAATTTGTGGACATATACTCAACTCATATATGTATAACATATCCAAAAATCACAACGATCTAACGGTCGGATTAAAATTACAACTCACGCAATAAAGCTTTAAGAACACCGCTTTGAGTTTTTAATAGCTCCAATCTGACAAAATACTGATAAAACACCTCAACATTAATTCCTTCATTCATAACCACATAAATAAATCCATTATTTATATTCACATCAAATAAATATTTCCTTATCATATAAATCAATAATTAATTATTCACAAATAATATTACAGAATCACAATTATGACAACCAGACCGTTCCCAGGAAATAGGGGGCTTTCCAATAAGGATTTCACTTTACTAGCGCGCAATTAGGTGACCAAACCTCTCCTTGACAGAACTTTCTAGACATTTCCAATAATGCTATCTAATAATATTATTCAAATAATATGAATTATTGATCTGATAATGGGAAATACTGTGAAATGACAATTATTGAAACAACAATAATATAAACTATCAATGCAGCAATTATTGAATCAATAAAATAAAATATTGAACAGTAAGAACTCATCGTAACAATTATTGAGTAGTGCCTTCTTTCGATGCAATTAATAATTCAACAATCTTGCAATACTCTACTGGTGTCTAACTACTTGCCACCACGCGTGTATTCATCGTATTTTAACCACCGTATTCCAATAGTGTTAATTCAGAACAACTACTGCAGATTATTTATAAAAACTCATACTTTGTCATTTTCTTCATCCGACAGTTATTCTGTCATGAGGCCCACGAATGGCTGCGCCGTCGTTAGGATATTCCCGACAAAAAGAAGATTCCACGACCAAACGAATATTCCCCGACAGAAATGAATATTTTACAACCACTTGCTTATTTTATAAAATTTGCACATTTCACCCATAACCAAAACATTATATCAAATCAACTCCTTATTATTTCAAGATAATGAATAGAGAAAATTTAATTTTATTTATAAAAAGCCGGGGTCTTACAACCTCCCCTC
This sequence comes from Panax quinquefolius, assembly GCA_020205615.1. Lineage (NCBI taxonomy): Eukaryota > Viridiplantae > Streptophyta > Magnoliopsida > Apiales > Araliaceae > Panax > Panax quinquefolius. Next base: position 20,656,968 of record CM035155.1, read on the forward strand.
CTTATAAAAATTCGTCCTCAAAATTGATGTACGTGCCTGGTGTTTCAAACGGGTGAGGGTACCTCGCTTTCATTTCCGATTCCAACTCCCATGTCATTTCCTCAATTGCATGGTTCCTCCACAAAACCTTAACTTGTGGTATAACCTTGGTGCGTAGGACATGCTCTTTCCTATGCAATATCTTGACAGGTACCTCCTCGTACGTTAAATCTTCGGCTATCTCATCCGGTTCTAACTCAATGATGTGGTTCGGGTCTTTCACATATTTACGTAACATCGATACGTGAAAAACGTTATGAACAAGCGACATACTTAGCGTTAAGGCGAGTCTATAGGCCACAGTTCCTACTCGATCGAGGATTTCAAATAAATCGAAGGTTTGAGCTTTCTTCTCTTCATCGACTCTTACTTCTAGAATAACGCCTTCTTGCACCTTCTTCTTTATATTCATCAGCTCCAGGTCTGTAGCTTGAGCGGCTTTAACTTTATCAATTAAAGTCGATTCTACTCATATATCATCACATGGGTCCCTAGAGTCTTTAACTCTATCTCTATCGTTTGTAAATTATATAAAATAGGTCTTTGTGCTCAACAATATCGCACCCGTACTTGCGTACGATCTTTTACTCAATGCGTCAGCTACCACGTTCGCTTTTCCAGGATGGTATGGTCAGAACAAGTGCCGAAATGAGTCGCCTCTTGAACTCTTGGAAAATCTTCTCGCATTCCTTGCTCCATACGAATTTTGTATCTTTTTCGAGTCAGCTAAGTTAACGGAGTAGCGATTCGAGAAAGTCCTTCCACGAATCTTCGATAGTAACCAATTAAGCCTAGAAAGCTAGATATTTCAATTACTAACTTAAGTTGCTCTCATATGTGATTCATATCCCAAACTTGGATTGCACGTCACAATGGCACCTATCGTTTTACCACCACACAAATATAGAGTTCCCTACGGAGAGTCTGGCTTTGGTGCATTCCACAAAGTAAGTCACAAGATAGAGGCTCATGTACCAACTCTTATACTTGGGTTTTTAGCTCCTAAAGTTCAATAGGAGCCATTCGATATGAGATTTTAGAAATGGGTTTTGTACCAGGTTCAAAGTCGATACAAAATTCAATATCACACCCAAAGAATTCTTCAGGAAATACGTCAGGAGATTTACTAACAACAGAAATATCATTCATATCTGATGTATTTTTGTTTAAATCCATGAAATGGGAAAAAACTTAACATCCGTTTTTTAATAAACGAATGGCTTAATGGCTTGATATGAAAGTTTTTGACTTCAATGGTTTGGTTGCTTGAATTTGCATTACAGGTTAGTTAGGAATATAAAAACTAACAACCTTACGAAAGCAATCAATTTTGGCATGATGAGTGGTTAACCAATCAATTCCTAAAATCACGTTCAATGCAAGTATCTATGAAAAGATAAGATCAAAAGGTAATGTCATTGTGCCAACTTGGATTAAGCAAGATTTATAAATAGTGGATGTGTTAAAGGTTTCTCCTAACGGAGTCTCCACAAATAAGTCAAAGTCTAATTTCTCCAAAGTCAAGTTTAAACGTTGAGTACAAGCAGGAGAGATAAAAGATTGGGTAGAACCGGTATCTAGTGAGGTATAAACTTCACAAAAATTTATGATTAACTAACCCGTGATAACTTCATTTGGGTTCCTCACTTGTTGTGAAGTTATGACAACCGCTCTCCCTTGAACTATCCAGCTTTGACTTGTCTGGGACAGCATTTGGTGTCATCATTACCGTTGAAATTGAATTTTCTATAGGGCATATTCCACCCTTAACTGCTTCATCTTACTCTTGTTTCATGATCTGGATCATTAATCTTCGATCCATATCGAATTGGGGTTGACCGCAATGTACAGGGTAATTCAAAACTCAATGCTAGGTTCTCTCAATTGCTGTCCAAAAAGAGAAATACATATCATCTATTTTATCCTTCTTAGATCGAACATCTTTTTCCACAATATCAACGCGTCGTGCGGCTTTTATCCATGCACCACTCATTCTCACTCGTTCAGTTATTTCTTCTTTCAGCTCAGATTCCTGCTTTATCGTCTTATACTCTGCCAAAGAATGCTTCTGTTCAAGCATCACATATCGGGTAACACAAGCTTGAATTGTTGCATCCTTTTGCTCCACGACCGCATGTCGTTCTTCAGCTTGCTCTTCTAACTCATGAATTCGATTTTCCAATTCTAAATTTCGATCATAAAATTCTTCTAACAAATTCTCCTCAGGTACCTATTCTTCCTCTTCTTCCTCACTCTCAGCTGCTACCTCTGCGACTATCTCGGGTGAAACTATCAATTCTTCACTCACAACATGGATATCTGTAATTTCTTCTTCGCCTGACATCACATTATACTGGTTGGTGATTAGAGGTGTCTCCACGATCTCATTCACTCCATTGTTAACGTTCTCAGCTGCTATTCTTAAAAACTGCCATAAAACATGGGTTAATTAAACAAATTAACATATCACATAATATCCCTATATTATGACCGACCAACAATTAACCTTAGGTAGGATACACTAGCGAATGATTTACTCATCTCTCCCCTCCTAGTTCTATTATCACATCTCAGCCAGGGATCATATCCCTAAGCTTTGATACCAACTGTGACGCCCCCAAAATAGGTATACAACACACCCATTCTGAGTTGCCAAATACATGGTACAGAAAGCAAACTACAACTTCAATAATACATTTGTCGTGCAAAATATGATAACACATACTGTGAGTTTAAATACAAATATTGTCTTCTTGACAATATCCACACTCAAATAAGTCCTCATTACAATTATTCATACACTATTTTACAGAAATAGTGAGGACTGCTAAAATATCTTTCTAGAACCATGACTCCATACCCCGACTCGATCCTGCTATGTTCTCACCTCCTGGGAAGAAAAATGGAACAAAAAGGAAAAGAGTGAGCTCAACTAGCCCAGTAAAGAATATTATGACTAAGATAATATACAAAAAAATTATCATTAGTCTTCAACAAGAAAAAATCTGATAGAATATAATAGACAACAAGTTTTAGATCAACAAATGCAAATGAATAACAAATCCATTAGAAGAGTCACGTAGAGAATGAATTCTACTATCTTCTAAGATTTAAAAGTTCATCATTTATATTTTATCCTCATAATAACAATCAATATACATTTTAATCAAATATTCATCTTTGCACTACAGGCCAAAGATATTCATTTTATCACCAATTAGTCATGTTCATCTCAACACTGCTTTATCTTTTGCACTACTGGGCCAAAGATATTTATCGATTAATGTAAGACCGAATTTTATGAAATAAAAGTATTCAATTTTTCTTATAATTATTATTTAGTAAATGGTTAAATTGATAAAAGTTTAAAGTTATGGGTGAAATATGCAAATTTTACAAAATATGCAAGTGGCTATAAAATATTCATTGTTGTCGGAGAATATTCATTTGGTCGTGGAATATTCTTTTTGTCGGGAATATCAGTACGACGACGCAGCCTTGTGTGGGCCCCATAACGGAAAGCGATTGGATGAAGAAAACAGCACTACTATAGTTGTTTATAAATGACGACGTAGTTATTACTGCTAATAATCTTGTTAAAATACTCGGTGGTTAAAACACGCGGTAGACACAGCGGTATTGCACCAATTATTGATTCTTACGTAAGAAAGCACTACTCAATAATTGTTACAGTAATTACTGTTCAATATTATATTTTATTGATTCAATAATTGTTGCGTTGATATTTTATATTATTGTTGTTTTAATAATTGTCACTACACAGTATTTTCCATTATCGAAGCAATAATTCATATTATCTGAATAATATTATTAGATAACATTATTGGCAATGTCTAGAAAGTTACATCTAAGGAGAGGTTTTGGTCACCTAATTGCTTGGCCAAGAAGAGAAATCTTTATTGAAAGCCCCTCTCTGGGAACTACTTGGTTGTCATTATTGTGATTACGTAATATTATTTGTGAATAATTAATTATTGATTAATATGATAAGGAAAATATTCATTTTATGTGGATATAGATGGAGAAAATTTTTAAAGTGACAATTGTTGAAAATTAATATTTTATCTTTTTCTGATAAAATAATTCATTTAAATATATTATTTTAATAATATATTAATAGTGATATTTTTATAATGAATGTGCGATATGTGAGTATATGAGGAGGAAGACCTATAATGTTACAGACAAATGATGTGGTAAAAGTCCTCATTGGCCCGTAGTGCATTGATGGACAGTTGTTTGGCATGATCATGACCACTGTTGATAATAATGAATATCATTGGCCCGTAGTGCATGGATAATTCGTGGATGTGATATTAACAAATATCCTTGGCCTGTAGTGCATGGATAATTCGGTGATGTGGATTATTTATTGAGATATGTTACAAAGATAAAATATTGATGATTTTAAATCATAGAAGATAGTAGACATCATGCTCTACTTGACTCTTCTAATGGATTGCTTGTTCCGCTGCAGTTAAACTTGATGTCTATTGTATTCTATCAGTTTTTTACACTGTTGAAGGCTAAGGATAATTTATTCTACATTATCTTAATTATAATATTTTTTTACTGGGCTAGTTGAGCTCACCCTTTTCTTTCATTATTCTCTTCAGGAAATGAGAATATAGCTGGGACTAGTCGAGGAATGGAATGATGGTCCAAGATGGTGGCTATAGTAGTCCTCACTATTCTATAAAATAGTGTGATAATAATTATAATGAGGACTCCATTTGAGTTTGGATATCGTCTATGAGACAATATTCGTGTTAAAACTCTCAGCTTATGTTTTGTCGTATTCTGCACGACAATTAATAATTATGTAAATTAAGTTTGTATTTGAATTCTGTGTCATGTATTTAGCGACTCAGAATGGGTTGTATGGACCTATTTTGGGGGCGTCACAAAAGACTGATGGTATTACCCCGTAATCATTTTGCCAAGCCCTTCCTAGCAAGACATGATATCTTGTATCCACCTTGACTACATGGAACATCACAGGGTCCCCGGATCTTCCCAACTTGCATATCCACCTTGATGTGTCCAAGGGTTCTTGTTCTTTGGTTATTGAACCCTGTAATGTTTGTTTTTTTCCTTAACAATCTTCTTCTCTGGCAGGCCTAACTATTTAAACACAATGTAGAGCATAATATTTATAGACTCTCCATTTTCAATGAATGCCCTCCGCACTTATATGCTATTGATTACTGTTGTCACATACATCGGCACCATGGGTAATAGTTAAAGAAAGCTTAAACCATATTCCTCTCTTTCTTCTGACATTTTTGAATTTTCCATCATCTCAACTTCGAGGACTGCACCATGGGTAATAGTGTTGCACATTTCTTTTTCTTTGTGATTTGGTAGTGGCTTATCATGTTCGCTTCTTTCTTTTCCTAGTTCAATTTATTCGGTCGCTAGCTTTTCATAGTATATCCTCCGCAGACTGTAACAATCCATAATGGAATGTCTGCGTATTGGTGATATACACAGAATTCCGGTCTTCTTTTCATCTCTTCCCTCGTAACAAATCTAAGCCTCGGAGGTTTCACCACTCCGTGCTCAACCCATTGTTCATCTAAACCCCTGAATGCCTTCTCACTGCATGTAATAGCCTCCGGGACTGACTTTCTTGCATATTTGTCCTCGATTTTTCCTCTGCTCTATTCAAAATTTCTCTCTTTCTTCTCCCTCTTGCCCAGGTTTTGACTAAGAATCTGCCAAAGTCACAGTTGTCGTCCTCTTGCCCTTCCATACAACTGTCGCATGGTTGGTGGGCAGTGTCATGATTCTTCCCAAGTCTTGTGAAAAAGACGAGAGGGTCGCAAATGAATCACAGACCTTTGTAATGAGATGGGGCTTGAAGGCATCTAAAGCACCATTGTTACATATGTTCACCAAATTTTTTTCTTCAATTGGTTTTACACACTTTTGTGTTTGAGCCCTAAATTTTTCAAAATAATCTGACAGCTCCTTTTTCAGCTTCTACAATGGTTATCTATTTCTGCACATAGAAGAATTTCTTAAAAAATTGTAATTTGAGATCATCCCAATCATGGACCGACCCTTTCTCCAAATTATAGTACCAACTGAAGGCACTATCCGTCAAAGTCTTTTTGAATTCCATCATCAACAGATTGTGATTGTTCGCTTCATCATATCATAACCATAGAGACATCGATTCTACAAACCTGGTAATATATTCCCTGGCATTTCCTGCTCGATTGTGAATGTTATTGTGATTGTTCGCTTCAGTCCCTGCTCAAAACGTCTTGCCTTTCTCTCCTCCGTATGCACTTGATATGTGGCAAACCTGGCCAACTCGTTGAATCTTGCCGCATAGTCTACTACGGACATATTCCCATGTTTCAACTCCAAAAACTGAACCTCCATTTGGTTCTGCGAGCTGGTCAAAAAATACATCTCGAAGAACATCTCCTTGAATTTCTCCCAGGTTATAACACCTTCTCCTCCCCGTACTTTGTTTGCCTGCCACCAATAATCGGCGGTTTGACGGCAAAGAGATATTGCATGTATGCGCTTTTACGTCTTCTCTTACTCAGGCGACATCAAACACCTTCTCCATCTCTATAACCCAGGTTTGAGCTTCTATCGGGTTCATGGAGCCTTTAAACTCTGGCGGTCCCACCGCCTTGAAATCCTTGAACACTGTATTTGGTGGAGCATGAGGTTGATTGTTAATTGCTCCAGCCAGTAAATTCACCAACTGCTAAACGAGGTCAGCATTGGTGTTGTTGTTGTTATTCGTTGACCCTTCCTGGGCGGGTCGACGATTTGGTCGTCTTCTTGGCGGCATATTTCTGTTAAGAATATACACTTATTAAGTCTTTATTCAATCCCTTAAACATTTAAGGCTTAACTTAAACATTTAATCATAATCACTTAACACATTATATCAATAAACTCTGATATTTATTCAAATTAAAAGTTTTAACATCAAACGATAGCATCACTACTATTTACATCGACTATCCCGAGATAAAGAATCTACAGGATTTAAAACATTAAAATATTCCTTTGTTCATAAACACATCGGAATTTACATCTTTAACTACAAGATAGATTTTCACATAATTAAACTAATCTCATCACTGCCTGTTAAGGCGCTGAATAGCCTTGCTACGTTCTTCTTCCATGATGCGGGACATCATCCTGCGATCTAACATATACGATGGTAGACCTTCAAACTGGATTGGATACTTCATAACACGATCCTGGGCCGCATCCATTGCATTTTGAAGTATAGAGTACGTCTCCCAAAGCTTAGCCTTCTTCGCACGACAATCCTCTTCTGCAAGATCAGTACGACGTGACTCTCTTACCCAACCCTCCTCTACTATGGCCAACCTTTCTGAGCTCTCTTTCAATTCCTTCTTCAACTTTTCTATTTCTTCGGACTTCTCCTCGGTTTGACCCTTCTCGTGAACCAAATCCCACTCCACGTTTCCTAAACGTGTGTGAAGAGTCATAATTTCCCCATCTTTTTGCTCGATGGTAATCTGCTGTATAACAGTCCGCTCCTTCAGCTCTTGAACAGTGTCTTGTAACTCTATGTTACGATCATAAAGTCTGCAGATACATCTCAAAGATCGATGGAGTTCGGTGGGAACTCCTCTTCCTCCTCTTCTTCATCGAAATCCTCCTCAGATGTACTTCAATTCCACGGGATTTGGTGTTCATTTGTCTGAAATATCATCTATCTATCTACCCATAATAAATGCAAACCATGCAATAGATAGAAAAAAATCCTCTCCTTAAGGAGTTACATCATCTGAATTAAATACATAAATCCCAAGTCATACTAACCTTAAATCTCAAATGTAGAAATATAAACAAATAATAGTCTTACACAACATTAACATAAGTCTGAAACATAAATACATAATCACATAAACAACAAGTCTTCATCACTTGTTAATCTTGCCCTTGCCTTTGCTAGTAGAAGGCTAGTTGGACCTTTCGTTCTTAACTACAATGTTATTATTATGCAAGAGTGAGCACGATTGCCCACAAGTATAATAGTAAAACAATTAAATAATAACATGCGAATGAATCAAAGACTTCTAAAATAAGAAAACTAGGCTTTTCAATTAAGAATGAATTAATACCAAGAATCAAAAGAACTTCTGAGGGTCATAAGACTTGAACTATGTCCTAGGTTGTCAAGTGTTTATACTTGAAACCTTTAACAGACATAAGACTATGGACTCTTCTTCTCGTACTTAGGGGGATCAGCCCTTAGTACCATATTGTGCACAATATCTTAACGCTAAAACGTAAATAATCCCCTATTAAAGGGCTGTTCATCTCAGTTTGACATCGGAGTCCGTACCAAAAGAAGTTTGGTTTGGATAAGCTCGATAAAAGTTCTAGAATTTATAACGCTCATCAACTATTGACTAGTTGAATCAATAAGGGTTCGCTAGTCTTACAAGGTTCAACAATAATTGATATTCAATTTGAATAATAAAATTCAAGATGTATACAATCGAATAAGTATTGTATAACAGGAATCGTGCTTTTAAAGAATGATAAGATCTAATATGAAATCTTGACTTGAACAATAATAAACAAGTAGAATAATGAACTTGCTTTATGTAAAGAATCAAGGTTTAGAACTTGCTTGCCTCGTGTGTAGGCTAAACGATTACTACTTCCGTTCACCACAAGTCCTACACACACCATATGTATTCACGACATTCATTAGTTACATTTTTCACTTAATTATTTAATGTAAACTCCACTTTATTTAACAAATCATTACCCTTCTAATTTAATTACTTAATTAAATTAGAATATTTTCATTCCTTACTATTATTACACTCGAATAAATTATTTCATAATAATTTTCATCAAATATTTATTTTATTCCATAAATATCTCAATTAAAATATTTATTTTATTTGATAAATATTTTAATTAATTATTTTCATCGAATATTTATTTTACTCCATCAATATCTCAATTAAAATATTTATTTTATTTTATAAATATTTTAATAATAATTTCCATCGAATATTTATTTTATTCCATAAATATCTCAATTAAAATATTTATTTATTATAAATATTTTAATAATAATTTTATCGAATATTTATTTTACTCCATTAATATCTCAATTAAAATATTTATTTTATTTTATAAATATTTTAATAATAATTTATTATTTATTTTACTCCATAAATATCTCAATTAAAATATTTATTTTATTTGATAAATATTTTAATTAATTATTATTATTTATTTTTTTTATTTTTTTATTTTTTTTTAAATTTTTATTTTATTTAGTAATTTAGTTTGGTAACACCAAGAGCGAGGTTACCTGACTTCGATTTACGATTCTTCTGTTCACATGTATAACAAGGTTGGGCCAAAAAAAAATCTCCCAAGTTCTCCCATATGTTCTTGTGAATAACACAGAGAACATGGCCATAACTTCCAATTTTCTTGTCCATATATTAATTTAAGCATACCCAAATACTATAATTCATATATGATCATTACCCAACCTTTCTAACATGATTTTAACAACTTAATTTATTTAATTACTTGAATCAAAACACATAATTTCACTGTTCTTGATGTTCTTGAAGGTTTTGAACTAAAACATGAAAATTAACACTACGGATTCGTTATAACACCAAATCCATCTATCCAAGTTTTGTTTTCTTCGTTTTAGCATGCATAATTATATACAAGTGGGAATTTTACAAAACAATTTATGTTTGACATATTAAATTTACGTATAAGGGCCATATATATATGGCTATATTCTATACTCTGTAACCATATACTGTATAATGTTATGAAACTGATGATATGGAACCATACAATATATATGAAAACACATTATAATAATATCTTAACACATATATGCACATAATCCTTATTCTTTCCAATTATGCAATTTAATGAACTTGAAAGCCAAAACTTAAACAACGTAATTTGAAATTTGGGAAAGAAGAGTTTACCCTTGATTACTCTGCTTGGATTACACAGGGTGATAACAACTCCCAATTTCCTCACACTTCTTCTCCTTAATCTTACTGATTCTCAAAACTCTCTCTGTTTTTGCTTTGCCAGACTTAGAAAATAAAAGACTTAGAAAAATAAAAGAAGGAAAGCGTATATAATGAAGAACTGACGCGTTGTGGAGGTCAGTTACCCATCATGGGTTAACTGCTCCCAACCTCCACTAATGCCATGTTTGGCTAGCCTTAAAAGGCTTATACCCAATTAATTTAATTAAACTTTTATCATATAGTTTAAATAATGTCACACCCCTTTATAAAATAACTCCAATATCTTATTTAATTTATTTTAAATAAAGATATAATAATTTCTCATTAATTCACATAGTCACATAATTAAATTTCTCATTTATTAATTATGTCAAATTATTAAATCTCCAATTAATTATTAAATTAATTAAAATAACATTAGGCTTATTAAATATTTCTTTTAATTCAATAAGCTCACATAATTACATACTTCGAATAATAAAAATTCTCCACATTAATTTAATAAATATAACACATATAATTAAATTAATCTACCACAACCTCATCAATTAATTATTTAATCTAATAATTAATTCTTCAAAAAAAATATTTATTTAATCCAATAAATATTAAAATTAAATTACAAAATCTCGGTTGTCACATCTTTCCCCCATAAAAGGATTCTGTCCTCAGAATCACAACTTAAATAATTCGTCTCGTTACATTCTCCCCCCTTACAAAAAGTTTGTCCCCAGAATCGCTTATAATAATCTAAGTAAATAAATGAGGATAATTCTTCATCACATTCTCTTCGAGTTCCCATGTTGCTTCTTCAGCGTTGTGGTTCCTTCAAATTACCTTAACAGAATGTATTACTTTATTTCTTAGAACTTGCTCTTTTCGGTCGATAATCTGAACAAGAATTTCTTTGTAAGATAAGTCTTTGTCAAAATGTAGGGGTTCATATTCAATCACGTGCTTGTAATCGGGTTTGTAGGGTCATAGAACTGAAACATGGAAGACGTTGTGGACATTCTCTAGAGCTGGAGGTAAGGCTACCTCATAAGCAACTTCTCCGACCCTTCGTAGAACTTCAAAGGGTCCAATGAATCTTGGGCTTAATTTCCCTTTCTTTTTGAACCTGATCTTTCCCTTCCAGGGAGAGACCTTTAAAAACACATAACTACCCGATTCAAACTCAACATTTCTGCTATCAATCTTCTGTCTATCTTGAGCTGCTATCAATCTTGTTCGGATCACTTTGACTATTTCTATTGTTTGTTGTACCAATTTTGGGCCTAGTAATTGTCTTTCGCCAACTTCATCCCAGTATAGCAGAGTTTTGCACTTTCTGTCGTATAACGATTCATAAGGCGGTATGCCAATACTAGCATGGTAACTGCTTGTTGTTGTGGCCAAAACTCTCTGACGATAGATAATCATCCCAATTTCCTTTAAAGTCCATTATGCAAGCTCTTAACATGTCTTCAATGTCTAAATTGTTCTTTCACTCATCCATCCGTCTGCGAGGGTGATATGCCATACTTATTTAGCAATCGTGTACCCATGCATTCTGTAGACGTTTCGGAAGTTTGATGTAAAGCGCGGATCCCTATCGGAAACAATTGACACCAGAACTCCATGCCTCGAAACAATCTCTTTCACATATAACCTTGCCAACTGATCTAAGTTGAATCTGATCTTGATCGGAAGGAAGTATGCGGATTTCGTCAATCGGTTAACAATAACCCATACTGCGTCGTAGCCTTTCTGAGTTGTCGGTAGGCCAACCACGAAATCCATCGTAATATGTTCCCATTTCCATTATAGAATTTCTAAAGGTTGTAGTAACCCACTCGGCCTCTGATGTTCTATTTTCACTTTCTGACATGTCAGACACTTGGCAACACACTCTGCAACCTCTCATTTTAAATTCAGCCACCAGAAGTGTTGTCGAAAGATCTTGGTACATCTTAGTACTACCAGGGTGAATCGAATATCGTGAGCTATGAGCCTCATTCAAAATGTCTTCCTTAATCTCTGGCACTGGCGGTACCCAAATTCTGCTCTCAAATCTTAGTAGTCCCTCATTGTTTATTTTGAATCTCGGTTCAGTCCCTTCAGATATTTTCTTTTTCACTTTCTCACATTCTTTGTCCTGAAGTTGAGCTTCCTTAATTTTATCCAGTAAAGTTGTACCAGCTTGTATTTGGAACAACTTCTCGTTTATCTCCATGGGATACCTCACTTCCAATTCTAGTTTTTCCATTGCTAAAATTAGCTCCTCCTGAGCAGTCAACATCATCAATTTCTCCCAACCCTTCCTACTTAAGGCATCGGTAACCACATTTTCTTTACTCGGATGGTATAAAATCTCGCAATCATAGTCCTTAATTAACTCCAACCACCTTCTCTGGCGCATATTCAGATCCTTCTGTGTAAAAATATATTTCAAACTCTTGTGGTCTGTATATATTTTACACTTCTCCCCATAAAGATAGTATCTATAGATATTCAAAGCGAATACAATTGCGGTTAATTCAAAGTCATGGGTCAGATACCCATTCTCATAGTCCTTCAATTGTCGTGACGACGCATACGCAATGAACCTTCCGTTTTGCATAAGCACACAACCTAGTCCTTTATGTGATGCATCACTGTATAACACAAAATTTCCTGTATCATTCGGAAGAGATAACACAGGTGCTAAACTCAACCTCTTCTTAAGTTCTTGGAAACTTTCCTCACACTTCACTTTCAAACCAATTTCACCGATTTCCTAGTCAAATTCGTCAATAGAGTCGCGATCTTGGAAAAGTCTTGAATGAATCTTCTATAATAACCTATCAATTCGAGAAAACTTCTTACTTCCGACGGCGTCTTCAGCTGATCCCAGTTTATCACAGCTTCGACTTTGGAGGGATCTACTGAAATTCCGTCCTTATCAATCACATGTCCGAGAAATTGTACTCTTTCAATCCAGAATTCACATTTCAAAAATTTGGCGTACAACTTCTCTCTTCTCAATGCCTCTAACGTTACTTTCAAATGCTCTACGTGCTCTTCCTTGGTTTTTGAGTATACCAAAATGTCATCGATGACACCACCATGAATTTTTCCAAAAATGGTTTAAACACCCTGTTCATCAGGTCCATAAACACTGCAGGAGCATTTGTTAGACCGAATGACATCACCAGAAATTCGTAGTGACCATATCGAGTCCTAAACGCTGTCTTCGGAACATCCTCTGGCCTCACCTTTAACTGATGATAACCACTCCTCAAGTCTATCTTTGAAAAGTATCTCGCTCCTTTCAATTGATAAAACATGCAAGTCATCGATCCTCGGTAATGGATACCTATTCTTAATCGTGACCTTATTCAGTTCTCTATAGTCGATGCAGAGCCGCATCGTCCCATCCTTCTTCTTTTCAAATAACACTAGCGCTCCCCACGGCGATACGCTCGGTTGAATGTACTTCTTGTCCAGTAACTCTTACAGTTGTACCATCAATTCTTTCATCTCTACTGGAGCCATCCGATACGGTGCCTTCAATATTGAAGTCGTTCCTGGAGCCAAATCGATCACGAATTCAACTTCTCTATCTGGTGGAAGTCCTGGCAAATCGTCCGAAAATACGTCTGCGAAATCCCTCACTACTGGTATCTCCTCTATTTTCGGATTCTCTTTACGATTGTCGACTATGTAAGCTAGATATCCTACACAGCCTTGTCTTAACAACTTCCTGGCCTGCATCATCGTCGGACAACTCGCTTGTCTAGGTGACTTGCTACGATAAAACACAACCTTTGACGGAGTCATAAGGTAAATACACTTCTTTTAGCAATCAATTACAGCCCCGTAATTGAATAGCCAATCCATTCCCAAGATAACGTCAAATTCCCCAAGTTTGATAGGGATAAGGTCTACGTTCATAATGTTACCCTTAATATCCACCCTACAGTTCTTGTGTACATATTTAATAGGGATCACTTCTCCATTCGCAATTTCTATGTTTATGGGGTATTCTAACTCATCTTTAGGCAATTCTAAGTTCTTAGCAAAGTCATCGGATATAAATGAACAAGTAGCACCTGAATCAAATAATACATAAGCATTAACTTTATTGATTAGAATGATACCTGACACCACATCACGAGACTGCACTGCATCCTGTACTGTCATCTTGAATGTTTTGACGGTCGATCGGTTGGTTGCATTTGGTCCTGTGATAGTCAGAGTGCTTCCACCATTGTTTCCTCTATTCCCTCCTGATCCTGTCCCTCCAGGTCCCTTCTTAGGACAATCCTTTTCAAGATGATCCTTTGAGCCACAAGTGAAGTAGGCACCCTTCTTTGGGTTAGGACAGTTAGGTGCTATGTGGCCTTCCTGACCACAATTGTAGCATACTCATTTTCCCTTCATGCAAACTCCCAGATGAGCTTTCCCGCAGGTTGAGCACGCTTTGATCCTCTTCTTCTACCCTCCTTGTTGATTTCCAGTTGACGAGTTATAAGACCACTTTCTCTTCTGATTATTACTACCTCCCGTGCTACTTCCACCAGTCTTGTTAATTCCTTCATTTTCACTCTTTTTTTTTTCTTCGATCCGATTATATTTAGTTACCACATCACTTCCACCTTCAAATAGTATGGCCTTCTCTAACACTCTAGTAAAAGTGTTCAATTGAAACATTGACACCTTCTTTATACAACGAGGCTTTAGTCCCTACTCAAAACGCTCTTACCTTTCTCTCGTCGATGCACTTGATATGTGGCGAACTCAGCCAACTCGTTGAATCTTGCCGCATAGTTCTACTATAGACATATTCCCTGTTTCAACTCCAAAAATCGAACCTCCATTTGGTTCTCTGCGAAATGGGTCGAAAAATACATCTCGAAGAACATCTCCTTGAATCTCTCCCGGTTATCACACCTTCTCCTCCCCCCGTGCTTTGTTTGCCTTACCACCAATAACTTGCTTTGGATTTCGGCATGAATGTTACGTATCATGCGGTTTTTCGGTCTTCTCTTACTCTGGCGACATCAAACACCTTCTCCATCTCCATAACCCAGGTTTTAGCTTCTATCAGGTTCATGGAGCCTTTAAACTCTGGCGGTCCCACCGCCTTGAAATCCTTGAACGTTGTATTTGGTGGAGCTTGAGGTTGATTGTTAATTGCTCGGCCAATAAAGAATTCACCAATTCTTTGAGCGGGTCAACATTGGTGTTATTATTGTTGTTATTCGTTGACCCTTCCTGGGCTGGTCGACGATTTGGTCATCTTCTTGGCGGCATATTTCTGTTAAGAATATACACTTATTAAGTCTTTATTCAATCCCTTAAACATTTAAGGCTTAACTAAAACATTTAATCATAATCACTTAACACATTATATCAATAAACTCTGATATTTATTCAAATTGAAAGTTTTAACATCAAACGATAGCATCACTGCTATTTACATCGACTATCCCGAGATAAAGAATCTACGGGATTTAAAACATTAAAATATTCCTTTGTTCATAAACACATCGGAATTTACATCTTTAACTACCGAGATAGATTTTCACATAATTAAACTAATCCCATCATCTTTGCTTGTTAAAATATTTGAATAACCTTTTGCTACGTTCCTCTTCCATGATGCGGGACATCGTCCTGCGATCTAACATATACGATGGTAGACCTTCAAACTGGATTGGATACCTCATAACTCGATCCTGGGCCGCATCCATTGCATTTTGAAGTGTAGAGTACGTCTCCCCAAGCTTAGCCTTCTTCACACGACAATCCTCTTTTGCAAGATCAGCACGACGTGACTCTCTTACCCAACCCTCCTCTACTATGGCCAACCTTTCTGAGCTCTCTTTCAGATCCTTCTTCAACTTTTCTATTTCTTCGGACTTCTCCTCGGTTTGACCCTTCTCGTGAACCAAATCCCACTCCACGTTTCCTAAACGTGTGTGAAGAGTCACAATTTCCCCATCCTTTTGCTCGATGGTAATCTGCTGTATAACAGTCCGCTCCTTCAGCTCTTGAACAGTGTCTTGTAACTCTATGTTACGATCATAAAGTGCATCATACATCTCAGCATCGATGGAGTTCGGTGGGAACTCCTCTTCCTCTTCTTCTTCATCAGAATCCTCCTCTAGATCAGCCTCAGGCTCATGCTCTCGACTAATAATAGTGATCAAAGGAGATGGCTCTCTCCGTACCAACTACTCCCTGACGACATGAATGTCTCGGGGATCCTCCTTTGTAGGTACTTGGGGTTCCTCCTCCCCAGCTCGACTAGCTCCTCCAACATCTGGCATCCTGACAACAAAATTTTTAAGTTTGAGTTACTAATCCGTACTAGCGAGCACATAATTTAACACATAAGCACATAAAGTCTTTTATTATCTTCAATGAATTAAGAAATTCATTTCTTAGAACTCGATAAGAGTTTACCACCACTATGTTCTCGATCTCCTACAAGGCTACTACCTAAGGTTGTTCCCCCACCTAAGGTTCATAACCTACGGCTTTGGAAACAACCCCGTGACACCTCCAAATCCGGGTACTTCAATTCCACCGAATTTGGTGTTCACTGTACAAATATCATCTATCTATCTACCCATAATAAATGCAAACCATGCAATAGATAGAAATAAATCCTCTCCTTAAGGAGTTACATCATCTGAATTAAATACATAAATCCCAGGTCATACTAACCTTAAATCTCAAATACGGAAATATAAACAAATAATAGTCTTACACAACATTAACATAAGTCTAAAACATAAATACATAATCACATAAACAACAAGTCTTCATCACTTGTTAATCTTGCCCTTGCCTTTGCTAGTAGAAGGCTCGTCGAACCTTTCGTTCTTAACTGCAATGTTATTATTATGCAAGAGTGAGCACAATTGCCCACAAGTATAATAGTAAAACAATAAAATAATAACATGCGAATGAATCAAAGACTTCTGAAATAAGAAAACTGGGCTTTTGAATCAAAAATGAATTAATACCAAGAATCAAAAGAACTTCTGAGGGTCATAAGACCTTGAACTATGTCCTAGGTTGTAAAGTGTTTATACTTGAAACCTTTAACATACATAAGACTATGGACTCTTCTTCTCGTACTTAGGGGGATCAACCCATAGTACCATATTGTGCACAATATCTTAACGCTAAAGCGTAAATAATCCCCTATTAAAGGGTTGTTCATCTCGGTTTGACATCGAGTCCGCACTTTTGAAGGAAGTTTGGTTTGGATAAGCTCAATAAAAGTTCTAGAATTTATAACGCTCATCAACTATGGACTAGTCGAATCAATAAGGATTCGCTAGTCTTACAAGGTTCAACAATAATTGATATTCAATTTGAATAATAAAATTCAAGATGTATACAATCGAATAAGTATTGTATAACAGGAATCGTGCTTTTAAAGAATGATAAGATCTAATATGAAATCTTGACTTGAACAATAATAAACAAGATAAAATAATGAACTTGCTTTATGTAAAGAATCAAGGTTTAGGAACTTGCCTCGTGTGTAGGCTAAACGATTACTACTTAGTTCACCACAAGTCCTACACACATACCATATGTATTCACGACATTCATTAGTTACATTTTTACTTAATTATTTAATGTAAACTCCACTTTATTTAACAAATCATTACCTTTCTAATTTAATTACTTAATTAAATTAGAATATTTTCATTCCTTTACTATTATTACACTTCGAATAAATTATTTCATAATAATTTTCATCGAATATTTATTTTATTCCATAAATATCTCAATTAAAATATTTATTTTATTTGATAAATATTTTAATTAATTATTTTCATCGAATATTTATTTTACTCCATCAATATCTCAATTAAAATATTTATTTTATTTTATAAATATTTTAATAATAATTTCATCAAATATTTATTTTATTCCATAAATATTTCATAAAATATTTATTTATTATAAATATTTTAATAATAATTTTGATAAATATATTTATTTTACTCTATCAATATCTCAATTAAAATATTTATTTTATTTTATAAATATTTTAATTTTTCCATCGAATATTTATTTTTACTCCATAAATATCTCAAATAAAATATTTATTAAAATATTTAACCACGGGTAGGGGTAATTTAGTTTGTAACACCCGTGCTTCTTCTAGAGGTTACCTGCATCAGTTCTGCGATTCTCACACGTAACAAGGTTGGGCCAAAAAAAATCTCCCAAGTTCACCCATATGTTCTTGTGAAGAACACAGAGAACATGGCCATAACTTCCAATTTTCTTGTCCATATATTAATTTAAGCATACCCAAATACTATAATTCATATATGATCATTACCCAACCTTTCTAACATGATTTTAACAACTTAATTTATTTAATTACTTGAATCAAAACACATAATTTCACTGTTCTTGATGTTCTTGAAGGTTTTGAACATAAAACATGAAAATTAACACTACGGATTCGTTATAACACCAAATCCATCCATCCAAGTTTTGTTTTCTTCGTTTTAGCATGCATAATTATATACAAGTGGGAATTTTACAAAATAATTTATGTTTGACATATTAAATTCACGTATAAGGGCCATATATATGGCCATATTCTATACTCTGTAACCATATACTGTATAATATTATGAAACTGATGATATGGAACCATACAATATATATGAAAACACATTATAATAATATCTTAACACATATATGCACATAATCCTTATTCTTTCCAATTGTACGAATTTAACAGAACTTGAAAGCCAAAACTTAAACAACGTAATTTGAAATTTGGGGAAGAAGAGTTTACCATTGATTACTCTGCTTGGATTACACAGGGTGATAACAACTCCCAATTTCCTCACACTTCTTCTCATTAATCTTACTGATTCTCAAAACTCTCTCTGTTTTTGCTTTGCCAGACTTAGAAAATAAAAGACTTAGAAAAATAAAAGAAGGAAAGCGTATAATGAAGAACTGACGCGTTGTGGAGGACAGTTATCCATCATGGGTTAACTGCTCCCAACCTCCACTAATGCCATGTTTGGCTAGCCTTAAAAGGCTTATACCCAATTAATTTAATTAAACTTTTATCATATAGTTTAAATAATGTCACACCCCTTTATAAAATAACTCCAATATCTTATTTAATTTATTTTAAATAGCATATAATAATTTCTCATTAATTCACATAGTCACATAATTAAATTTCTCATTTATTAATTATGTCAAATTATTAAATCTCCAATTAATTATTAAATTAATTAAAATAACATTAGGCTTATTAAATATTTCTTTTAATTCAATAAGCTCACATAATTACATACTTGAATAATAAAATTTTCTCACATTAATTTAATAAATATAACACATATAATTAAATTAATCTACCACAACCTCATCAATTAATTATTTAATCTAATAATTAATTCTTCAAAAAAAAATATTATTTAATCCAATAAATATTAAAATTAAATTACAAAATATTTATTTCCTACTCTTCCGTCTTTTCATTTAATTATAATATGAACCCTAATTTGTGCATTAAATTCAATTAAGTCATGTGAACCCTAATTTGCAATTATCACCACAACTGTAAAAGTCCATCTTAAAGCTGAGGGAACCCTTAGGCTTTTCCCAATTGTTATGGATAACAAAACAAGCCATGAAAGTTGAGACAAAGCACAATTTAAAGAAAAAATGATATTAAATGACACTCTCATTAAGGGAAACCAAAAAAAGAGAGAAAAATAATGACTCTCATTTTGGAACTAACACAAGTAGACCATTAATCATCATATTCTTCATTCATCAAATCAAGATTAATACAAATAGGTTACATTGCGGTTATTAGTGGGTGTATTTTAAAGTTGCACCCACAAACTTATTCTAAAATACCCATTAATCAATTTAGTAGCAAAACCATAATATAAATATTTAAATATAGTTGTTCATAATTAACTAAATTTTAAATTAATTATCAACGCCTTCTAGCTGCGGTTTCCCTCTGGCAATTGAAGAAGACAGCAGCAACAGGGGAGCCAAGCTCATTTTCTTCTGCAAACTTTCTAGTATTGAATCGATCCTTTGAAGGAGGTGCAATCACTGTCTGCCTTCCTTTCTGCTTGAAAAGAAGAAACACAAACCTGTGGATTCCTATATTTGGCCTCGGTATCTCATAGCTCACCACCTCTCTTCCTGCAGCGGTTATAAGGTAGAACCACCGGTCAATACACACACAGTAGGGAATAATGTAGGTATGTGGCAGGATCCTAATTCCAGATGGTTTAAAATGAGTAGTCTATTTAGGTCGTCTATAGAAACAAATTGCATTTATATAACAAAGATTTGTAATTGTATAATCTTATATATCAAATGTCATTTGAAATGAAAGTATAATGCAACTCGTTTTTATAAACTGTCTAAATACATTGTCCATACTGAACGACCTGAAATCAGAAGCCCAACTGGTTGTGGCGAAGAGATTTCACTAATGACAGTTTTGTTCTTTGTCACAAGTATATTAATCAAAACTACATTTTGCCAATCAGTTATGACAATAGCCAGAATCATATTTTTTCAACAGATATGTAGTTATTGTATGGCTATAAGTGGAAAAGGAGGCATACCAAATGAAGAATTTGTTGTGCCTGGGATGTCTGTGACTATCCTGTAAGAGAAGTCGAATCTAAGTTATAAATGTTAAGTTGTAGCTTGCTAAATATGTATGTATAAATTTTTGTGCTAAAGCTTAGCTATTGAGTTTTTCCACTCCATCAGTGAAGCAAGATATATAGCACAAAAATAAAGAAATTATATGGAAAACAACTTATTGGAATTTTCCATACAGTTAAAAAAAAAAAATCAATTTGATGCATTGGTTATCTAATAATATACTAAGCACACACACACACACACACACACACACACACACACACACACACACACACACACACATATATATATATATATATATATATATATATATATATATATATTGTGTTTGATCAAATTCTAGTTTCAGATTCCTCTACTAAAAGTGTGCCGCGGTCAAATTAAAGAAAAAGAAAAATGAGTTTAGTGCATGGTAGAAGCGAAGGACCGATAGTGATGAGAACCTAAGTCAGAAAAAACTACAGTTTTGGTGTAATGCGATTTGGGTTTTGTGAGAGATCTACATACGATTTGTAAACTCCACATTCTAAATAGTGAAATTCTCCTAGGCCTCCTTAATTAGTTTTTTCCGATTTAGTTTTTCACAGAAATTTTGTGTTATTGCATGCTATTTATTTTTATGATTTTGCCATAGTATGTCATAACAATATATATGTTGTTATCAAAATGATTAATAATTCATGTATGAAACATGTCATGTAAAGCCCAAGGCTAGTAAATTATTTACCCTAATAGACAGTTGGGTATATTATTGATGTTAGTACTAATGTTTTTTTTTCTTCCCAGATGTGGATTTTCTTATGAAGGATTTAATTAAGGATATACCAGTGCAGGTGCTCTTTCAGGTATGGATCACTAGGACCAGGAACATCTGGGTCTGTCATGATCTACAAAAAACATATATAGAACTAGCTAGGATTCAACTCATGAAATTAATAATGTGTTTGTGTGTGTATATGTATATGCATAAACACACATATACGGATGTATATGCAATATACCAGTGTGAAGAAGGACCTCATTTCACCACCATGGACCTCAACCTTAGGTTTAAAGGTGACTGAGGAAGGAAAGAGCTCATGGCCATTGTAGACCTGCTTGCTGGAGTTGTAAGTGACACTCATTTTGACACTGGGACTTATATAATCTACAACATCTCCGACCACTCTGCCTATTACCAGAGGATCTGTTGACATTCTTGCCATCTATCTATAATATAATATAATATAATAAATATAATATAAAAGAAATATATATACTAAATTAAAGGGTGAGAAAACTAATGTTCTCTTGATATTTTGTTGGGATGATTTGAAGTACAGAAATTAAGCCCATATTTATAGTGCTAAAAGAACCAGTTCCCCAAATAATCAAACAACTTCAAAACTCAACAGGGGAAATCAAGAGGTAGGTAGTGCTATCTTTCTATCTCCTCTGTCAGCTCTCACTTTGTGGGGGTACATTAATTCTTTTTAGCTTAGTAGCTAGAGAATATAATAAAACGGATCCAGTTAGCATGAAATGAACTTCATGGTAAGTTCACTTTATACTTAATACAGTACTGACACACAGGAAGGAGGGTGATCTCCCCGCCTGCATGTCAACACTATATTGAGCATTAAGTAAACTTACCATGAAGTTCACTTCATGCTAACCACTCCATAATAAAACTAAGGTCGGATGTTCTAGTAAAATACAAAAAGTCCTTCTAGGGCGACATTCTTGTAGACACATTCATGAGCGGAACCAAAAGAGGAGGGCTCACCAAAATAGTCAATAGTATACATATATTAATAGTCAATATATATATATATATATATATATATATATATATATATATATATATATAATAATAATAGTTTATAATAGCAATCTAAAAATTTTCTACATAAGCTCCATAAATTAAAAAAATAAATAAATTATTTTACAATGAAAATCAAATGAAAGAACTTAAAACACAATCAAATCTAGGTCGCTACTTGAGGTTGAAGAATGATCACAAAAATAAGTTCTTTATTTACCAAATTATTTTCTACAAACATTTTATATTTTTAAACATTATTAATTTACTACAAAGACTCTACCCTTTGTTGATTTCTTTCTGAATTAATTTTCAAAAATTGATATTTCATATAAAAAATAATATTTCTACATGAATCCCACGTATTTATACGTGAAATAGAAAAATAATATTGTAAGACCCCAACTTATTATTAATGAAATTTAATTTTCTCTATTTATTATTTTGAAATAGTAAGGGTTGATGTGATTAATGTGGATAGGTAGGGGTAAAATACTGCAAATACTTCAAAATAAGCAAGTGGTTATAAAATATTCATTGTTGTTTAGGGAATATTAGTTTGGTATTCGTGGAATATTCGTCTTCGTTTGGAATATTCGCAATGCGGCTAAGCATTGCCCATGTGTGGGCCCCATAACGAAAGCGATTGGATGAAGAAAACGACAAATATAAGTGGTTTAAAAATAATCTACGTAGTTATTCACAAGATTAATCTTTGTTAAAATACCCTTGGTTAAAACACGATGAAGACACGGTATTGCACCAATTGTTGATTCTTACGTGAGAAGACACTACTCAATAATGGTTACGATAATTACTGCTTCAAAGATTTTATTGAGTTAATAATTGATGCGTTGATATTTTATATTCTTTGTTGTTTGATAATTGTCATTACACAAGATTTTTCATTATCGAGCAATAATTCATATTATCCGAATAATATTATTAGATAACATTATTGGCAATGTCTAGAAAGTTCACGCTAAGGAGAGGTTTGGTCACCTAATTGCGCATACCAAGAAGAAGAAATTCTTATTGGAAAGCCCCTCTTTCTGAACCGCACAGGTTGTCGATATTGTGATTACGTAATATTATTTGTGAATAATTAATTATTGATTCATATGATGAGAAAAATATTAATTTTATGTGGATATAGATTGAGAAAATTTTAATGTGACAATTGTTGAAAATTGAAATTTTATCTTTTCTCGATAAAATAATTCTTTTAAATATATTATTATATTTTAATAATATAATAATGGTGATATTTTTACAACGAATGTGGGATATATGAGTATACGAGGAGGAAGAGTATTTTTGTTGCAATAAATGTTTAAAACATGTTAAACATGTCGATGGACCCCATTTATTGATTTGAAATTTGATTATAACTTGTAAAATCCCCGCTTTGTGGATTTCGGTCAATTTTGTTTGGAATTTGGAAAAACTTTCTTCTGCAAAGTTGTAGAGAATTGAATTTCCTATAAAAACTCGCGAGATTCAATTTTCTGATAGAAGGGCTATTTATTATGAATTATTGAAGTTCAAGTTCAAAAATAATTGATTTTGGAAGTTTAAAATATTTTAAATAATAAAACATTTTTGTTTGTTTTGTGGGCTACAACATGTGCATAATGAGCTGAGATCAGATCTAGGAAGGTGGGCGTAGAAATCTTAATATATATATTAATATTATATTAAATTTTACTGCTTTGGTTATTCTAAAGATTTTCCTATAAATAGGGTCTTAGGTTAGAATTGAAAATCACACCGTAAAAGCTGAAGTTTTCTCTCTATATTATCGAGTGTATTCTTGTGAGTATTTTGAGTATACTTTGAGTATTGTTAGATTATGCAAGTTCCCTTCAAAGACTATACCCTAGATTCCAAATAGAAGTACTAATCTTTCGAGGTAAGTGATGTTATTTTCTTCTCAAATGATATTATTTCTTCAATATC
The DNA here is from genome assembly GCA_020205615.1 of Panax quinquefolius. Classification (NCBI taxonomy): domain Eukaryota; kingdom Viridiplantae; phylum Streptophyta; class Magnoliopsida; order Apiales; family Araliaceae; genus Panax; species Panax quinquefolius. Next base: position 20,681,502 of record CM035155.1, read on the forward strand.
ATTATCTTTGAAATATTGATTGGAACTTTTTATCAAATTTGGAACTTTTTTCATGCTCGGGTTACTATTCATGAGAGTTACTTATTCACGAGTTACTATTCATGAGTTACTATTCACGAGTTCTTATTCACGAAAGTACTATTCATGAAGCGTGAAGATGTTTTTTGTGGAATTTCTATCTTTTGGTGTCGAGTTACTATTCACGTATCACGGCACTATTCACGATATCTGACCTTATTCAAGAAAAATAAAATTTCTTCTCTTTGTCCAAAATATCTATTCGGATACTAGCTTTGATTGTATCCATGTTTTGATCATTCTTGAATTTTACACCACTGTGATTATTTTTGAGGTATTTTTGACATGGATAAAATAAAGTACGAATCCTTAATCTTTAATCCTTGTCATTTTGTTTCACCGGATTCGTTTCTTTAAAATATTTTTCATCATCCTCGGTCTTAAATGATGATATTATTGAATATCTTTGGCCCAGTAGTGCAAAGATGAATGATTTCAAGAATATCTTTGGTAGTAGTGCAAAGATGAACAGTGTTTAGATGAACATGACCTTAATCGATGAATATCTTTGGCACAAGCGCAAAAGATGAATATTTGATTCCGATGTATATTGATTGATGTTACAGGGATAAAAGATGAGACGATGAACTTTTAAATTCATACATAGAAGATAGTAGTTTGCATTCTCTACTTAACTCTTCTAATGAATTATTATTTCAATTATGAATATTGATTTAAAATTTGTTGTCTATTGTATTCTATTAGATTTTTCCTCGTTGAAGACTAACGATAATTTGTTGTATATTATCTTAGTCATAATATTCTTTACTTGGGCTAGTTGAGCTCACCCTTTTCCTTTTTTGTTCCATTTTTCTTAGGAGGCGAGAATATAAATGAAGACGCAGTCGGGAATGGGAATGAAGGTTCTAGAGAGAGTTGTTTAGTAGTCCTCACCATTTTATAAAATAATGTATCAATAAATGTGATGAGGATTTATTTGAGTATAGATATTGCTCTGAAGATAATATTTGTATTTAAACTCACAATTTCTTCATTGTAATAATAAAGTTGTAGTTGTTTACATATCACGTATTTGTAACTCGTAATGGGTGATGTATACCTATTTTGGGGGCGTCACAAATATTTCTACATAAATTTTGATATTGGCCAAAATTTTGAGACGTTTTCAAACTATACATAGTCGCAGGATACAGTTATCTCCTCGTAGTCGTAACAGTCGAAAGAAAAACTCAAAGCGTCAATAAATAAAAAAAAATTACTGATGTATTTTGACCCCCCCTTTAAAAACGTTCTAGTTCCGCCATTAGAAACATAGCGATTTTTTTTTTTTTTTTTTAGTAACTCTAAAAAAAATGTATAGTGTTTTATACAAGAAATAGGGTTGTACAGTCTGTACAACCCTGTTTTTTGTATTTATCCAAATTACACTTAAAAAATTGTTTTTTATAAAAATTTCAGTTGGAATAAATATTATATATTTTGTGAGAGGTACTAAAAAAATCAAAAAAAAAGTCACTAGAAATGGGCATTCAAGGGGTAATATTAGACCCAATTGTTGCAATGCAAATAGCCATTCAAGGACAGGTATGTGAGTGCATCTGATCCTGTCGGACCTTATGGTATTTAGTCTGATATTAACTACAACACCACATATATTACATACAGATAAAAGAAGAAATATATTAGATGAAAAGAGACGGAAATAAATTATCCCCCACTTTATAAAAGGTTAAAAAAATACAAACAGAGAATAATAAAAAAAAAAGAAGAAAGAAGTATCTCTCTCTATAAAGATCGGAAACAGAAAATCCCCTAAAGGCATTCAAATATTAATTATAATCTATTCAACTCAATTTTAGTCATTGAAAAGTTTATATAAGAAAAACTTATGACAAAAAAAATATATCATTTTCATCGTAAATTTGACAAATTATTTAGGAAAATATTATTTCCACATAAATTTTTAATATTTTCACATGGTCTCCTCATACATAAAAATATGATTCACTTTCTTATCATGTGAGAAAGAACTATGTGAAAATATCAAAAATATCAATTTCTATTATTTAATTTATTATTTGAACTATCAACTAGTTTATCTAACAAGCTTTATCGGACCTTTCCCGTTATCTAGCTTCAATTCTACCCAACTTTTCATGTTTTCCTGTCCAAAAAAAATATTAAAGCTTAATCAGTTGTATTTCTTTTTCCTTTGTCAAAAAAAAATATATATATTGTGAATGTTTATATCGACTTTTTAATTATCAATTGCGTGAATAAATATTAGTAGTAATCTTTTTAAAAGGATGTGTAATAAGTGAGATCCACATATAATTCCTACAAACACAATTGTAATTTGGTATCAATTTATCATAATACATAACAAGACTCAATTAACCATTATTTCAACTTATTTTATTGTGTGATTGATCAACAAAAGAAATCGTTTAACAAAGTACAAAGTCAAATGACTTGGTAACTCAACATAGCATTAGCATTAAGAATTCTGAACGTGCAGTGGTTGAATTCAGATCTTAATTCATAATTTAAATTTAACTTAACAACAACTTAACAACAAGAACTGAGAAAGGAGAAAATTTTCAACCAATAACAATTAATTTAGTGTGAATTTTTACCCATAGGAATCTTATTGGATAGATGTGGAAGAACCTTGAGAACAATGTGTTTTACAAAAGGTGGGACTATATATAGTTATCAAAAAAGGATAACATTAAATTTCTTTTATATAGGAATCTTCTTGGATTCCTTTCCTTGTTTAATTTGAACCATTAAAATTACGTACCTGTTTATCAAGATATTTTTTATCGTAATAAATCTTTTTGTCTAAACAAAATATAATAAAATTCATTAATTTATAATTTTAAAAATACAGAAATAAGTATAAAATAGTATCTATTTCCTAAAACTTAAAAAAAATTAAAATTAACATGGAAAAAGAAAAGGTATCTGTATGAAATGTGAGAACATGGTGAAAAGATTCATGCCTTGGATTGTGAACAAAAGGAACACTAGTAGATGCCAGAGCTGGCAGAAAGAAAGAAGGAATAGAAAGAAAACTAATTTATTTCTTTCGATAAAAAGAAAGTGGCTAATGAAAGTCAAGTGTTGGAAAGAGAATTCTGAAGTAGAAGATGTGTTGGAGTTCCATGCATAGCAACCTATTGTCTCTTATTACCAAATCAAGAAGAGAAATAACACCCAACTGAATATAAATCTTTATTTGATATGACCTCTCATCACTCGCAGACCACTAACTAATTTATTTCATATTTTTAAATTCTTGCATTAATTAATTCTAAAGTGGAGTTCCTTTAATTTATACCCTCAACTCTTCTTCTTCTTTTTTTTTTTTTTTTTTTTGTAAAGAAGTACATAAGAGTAATTAACATTGTGCCCCATATAGTAGTAGTATGGTCATTTAGGAACGATTGATCTGGTAAGGTTCTAACAACACCCATCTTAGGAATTTCTCCTTTTTTACCCTAAAAGCAAAAGTTTAAGAACACTTCCATTTATCTACATTTCTCTTTTTGATAGAAAATAATGACCAATAACATATATTAATATCACATTAATCTCTTCCATTTCAAAAGTATAGTGTGCCTAAGTACACTAGGCCTAATTGTTTGTTTGATTAGAGGGCACTAGTGTATTTAGGTAATTGGTGGATTTGAAAATTCAAATGCACAATTTAAAATCTTATTTCTCTAAATATAATTTATTTCAAACATTGTCTAAAAAAATAATGTGAAGAATTTTGTGTGAATGAATGTCTAAACACATCAAATGCTAAAACTGCAAATGAAAACCAAACAAATCCTAAAAGATGCAAGTAAGAGAGGGAGAGGCCAGTTGCATGTCAAATCATCTGTTCATACCTTTTCTACCCATAAGGTATGCTGTAAAACAAAACAAACTTACTCACTTCAGTGCAGTTTAGAGTCAGAGATTGTCCCAAGTCCCAACTCCCAAGATGAAAGAATTCAATAAGCAAAATTTGAAAGGCCATGAAGCTGTCAATAGGATGAGCATGGTGTAGTTTGGTGCAGTTTAAAGTTCAAACCGCACTCAAAATCGCTTAGATACGGTTTCAAAAAATTCAAAATCGCACACGAAACCGCTTATGATTGGTGCAGTGCGGTTTTAAATTGTGTGCTGCGGTTTCAGTTCCAAAATCAATTGAAACAACAAAAAGGTCTAAGTCTTCAATAGAATTTAACACAGAGCTCACATCGAGCAATTAACTTAGTGACAGAGTCGGCAATGAGAATTATATAAAGCATAGAAACAAACCTCCTTCTACCAAACATGTCAAATTCACCATCAAATCATAAAACAATGAGACACATAAAATAGTTTTAGTTTATAATAAAGGAATGATGCTTCAAAACTAAAACTGTAAGACCCCAACTTTTTATAAATAAAATTGAATTTTCTCTATTCATTATCTTGAAATAATAAGGAGTTAATTTGATATAATGTTTTGGTTATGGGTGAAATGTGCAAATTTTACAAAATAAGCAAGTGGTTGTAAAATATTCATTTCTGTCGGGGAATATTCGTTTGGTCATGGAATATTCTTTTTGTCGGAAATATCCGTATGACGGCGCAGCCATTCGTGGGCCTCATAATAGAATAACTGTCGGATGAAGAAAACGACAAAGTATGAGTTTTTATAAATAACGGCGTAGTTATTATCAAGTAACACTATTGGAATACGATGGTTAAAAATACGATGTCTGCGTGGTGGCACAAGAGATATACCAGATTATTACAAGATTTGTTGAATTATTGATTCGTACGTAAGAAGACACTACTCAATAATTGTTACAGTAGTTATTGTTCAATATTTTATTTTATTGATTCAATAATTGTTGCATTGATAGTTTATATTATTGTTGTTTCAATAATTGTCATTTCACAGTATTTTTCATTATCGGATCAATAATTCATATTATTTGAATAATATTATTAGATAGCATTATTGACAATGTCTAGAAAATTCTGTCAAGGAGAGGTTTGGTCACCTAATTGCTACCAAAGTGAGAGAAATCTTTATTGGAAAGCCTCCTCTTCCTGGGAAACGGCTTGGTTGTCATAATTGTGATTACATAATATTATTTGTGAATAATTAATTATTGATTTATATGATAAGAAAATATTTATTTGATGTGGATATAAATAATGGATTTATTTATGTGGTTATGAATGAAAGAATTAATGTTGAGGTATTTTATCAGTATTTTGTCGGATTGGAGGTATTAAAAACTCAAAGCGGTGTTCTTAAAGCTTTATTAAGTGAGTTGTAATTTTAATCCGAATAGTTGAATCGTTATGATTTTTGGATATGTTATACATATATGAGTTGAGTATATGTCCACAAATTTTGAACCGTTGAAAATTAACGCATGATTTGTTATGAATTTTAAAAGGTGTTGAAACGGTGTTGAAAATCGTCCGTTTGTGGATTTTGGATATTTTCTATTTGGAATTTGGAAAAACTCAAAGCTACAAAGTTGTAGAGAATTCGATTTCGTGTGGAATGGACATAAAATTTGTATTTTTCTGACAAACAGACTATTTTCTATGAATTACTGAAGTTTCGGAAAATTAAATAATTTTTATTAAATTATGGGTGGGACCCACTTTTTGGTTGGTGTTGATTACACACATGGGCTGCTGATTTAGTCCAAGAAGGCATGCTTGAATTTTTCAAATGGTAGGTGGCGTAGGAAATTAAAAAGAAATAATATTAGTTTATTATTTTAGTCTCCTATGTATGTTTCTAAAGCATTTTCCTATAAATAAACGCTTAGGTTAGAATTGAAATTCACACCGTAAACAAGTTTTCTTTCTCTCTAGATTATCGAGCGTATTTTTGTGAGTATTTATATACTTTGAGAGTTGCTGGCTTTCTATCCGATATTCTGATCAGAAGTACCGTTATTTTGAGGTAAGGGAAGTTATTTTCCTTCGAAATGATATTAATTTCTTCAATATCATTATATCGAAATATTGGTGAACTTTTTAATCAAATTTGAAACTTTTTGTGTTGGGGTTACTATTCACGTATACGGCACTATTCACGATATCGACCTTATTCACTTAATACTGCCTTATTCATCTAAAATGAAAATTTTCCTTTTTGTCCAAGATGTCTATTTTGGCTACTATCGTTGATTGTATCCATGTTTTAATCGTTATTTTTGAATTCTTCTTCACAATTGGTTATTATGAAGTATTATTGATCTTGGATAAACTGTTATACGAATCCCTAATATTTGTCCTTCTGTCTCACTGGATTTGTTTTCTTTAACATATTTTTCATCATCCTCAGTCTTAAATGATGAAGTTACTGAATATCTTTGGCTTGTAATGCAAAGATGAATGATTAACTGTAACGACCCCAAAATAGGTCCATTCCATCCAACCCATTCTCGAAGTCGCCAAATATATGGTACGAAAAACAACTACAACTTTATTACAACAATTGTCGTGGCAAAATACAAAGAACACATATCTTCGTGAGTTTGGATACAAATATATACCAACTGCTAAGTACGTCACAATGACACCTTACATAAATGTATAGTCAAAAACCTGCTTTAGAAATTAGAATCTTTGGGAAGTGCTCAAGAAACCTTCGTATACTGGAGGCCATGCTTTTAGGTTATGGTAGATATCATATAGCCCGCAAATTATCCTTGGTTGACCCAATAGAGCCCAAAAGAAAATGAGAAGATTACTATCATATTCTTCCCAATGGTGAGTCTTCTCTTGACATATCATTATCTCCACTGCCTCTAATTGGGTATTATACTCCAAACAAACACCAAGATTATATAGGTAGTGCTTGTAAATATACTCGGCAAGTGGATGAAGACAACCATGTCTTATGATGATGACACGAGGTTGTATGTCATTAGACATCTTGTATGATAGTGGCAAAACACCCTTCCAAGTTAAATTCACCTCACCCTCAACATCTATAGACCACCATTCTATTCCTCGCTATCCCCTCGCCGACCCAAATTACACTTTTATTACGAAAGGAATTGTGAAGCGTAAGGGTGAGCACAAATAACCCAAGAAAGAATATCATGACTAAAGATAATTAAATTATCAATAGCCTTCGTTAGTAATAAATCGAGATTTAGAACATATGGTAGATGATAAAACTTTTCAACCATAGTTGCGGTGAACGAAGCGATCCATTAAAAGAGTCAAATAGACTATAAAGTCTATTGTCTTCTCCACGTTAAAAGTCCACCAACAATGTTTTATCCCTGTAACCTCAATCAACAGTTCCTTTCCGCAATCATATGAATAACTCATAATCATAATTGTGATTCTAAATTCCTCTTCTCATCCAGGACGAAGATAATTCCATCACCTGTCTTTACCTAAAACATCAAAGATCATGGTTATACCAAATTACAGTTCCTGTTCATAATCATACTAATAAATTCATCTTTGCACCACGGCCAAATATATTCATCAATAGTTCATCTTTGCACTACATGCCAAAGATATTCAACAACAAGTCATCTTTGCACTACGAGCCAAAGATATTCAACAACAGGTCATCTTTGCACTACGGGCCAAAGATATTCATCAATAATTCATCTTTGCACTACAGGCTAAGATATTCATCAACAAGTCATCTTTTCACTACGAGCCAAAGATATTCATATATCAAAGAAATACATAATCATTTCAGAAGTTATATAACAATAATTATAACCATGTTGATCAATTCACCTTTGCACTTAAGCTAAAAATATTCAATTGTAAATTCAATGGTAATGATCATACCAGTCAATAATTCAACTTTTGTACTACTGGCCAAAGATATTCATCAACAGTTCATCTTTGCACTATAAGCCAAAGATATTCAACAACAAGTCATCTTTGCACTACGAGCCAAAGATATTCATCAACAGTTCATCTTTACTGTGACGCCCCCAAAATTAGGTATACATCACCCATCTTGGGTAGTCAGATACATGGTACAGAATTTAAATACAACTTACTAATATAACATCTGTGGTATAATACGACATAAACCGTGAGTTTGAATACAAATATTGTCTACTAGATATTATACAAACTCAAAAGGAGTCCTCATTACAATTATTATCACACTATTTCACGAATAGTGAGGACTACTAATGCTATCCTCTGGACCATTACTCTGCTCCCCGACTCGTCCCAAATGTGTTCTCATTTCACAAGAGAATGTGAAAGAAAAAGGGTGAGCTCAACTAGCCCAAAGAAGAAATATTATGACTAAGATAATGCGAATAAATTATCAATAGCCTTCAACATTGTTAAACGATAAAATATAATAAACATAAAGTTTAATCTGCGGTGAACAAGCAATCCATTAAAAGAGTCAAGTAGAAAATAAAATCTACTATCTTTTATGATTTAAAAGGTTTTTCATCATTATAGCCGAGACTCGACTTTAATAAATAATCCACATCATCGAATCACCCCGCACTACTGCCCAGGATATTCTTTAGTATCACGACCACAATTATTCCCGCATCTACGGGCCAAGAATAGTTGTGTATTCATTAATAGTCATGATCATGCCAACAATCGTCCATCAATGCACTACTACCTTTGAGGACTTTTACCACATCATTTGTAACATTACTACCATGATTACACCAATAATCCTCGGTCATAATCATACCAAGTCCATCCATGCTCTACAGGCCAAAGATGACTTTAAAAAAATATAAACATGAGGATGATGACAATGATATAAGAATTCAATAAAACAAGTTCAAGAATTAAGTTATTCAGAACTAATAACATCCAAACTGTCAACATGATATCGCTTTGTAGAGTAAAATTCAAGAATGATCAAAGAATATTTCCATGAAAAGATCTCGGATGAAACGCAAATATCGAGGATATTCTACTAATTTCATGGAGTATAGAAGTCAAAGTTTTAACCAACCGGGTATAATAAAGAATGGAATAACAAAAGAAATCACCATGCATGCGGTACCGCGATGATGTGTTATTCAACAGAATAATAATAACGGAACCAGGTCGGTGAAATTCACACCAACAGATGTTCCAACAGTATAATAATGATGGAACTGCATCCGTGTAAAACACACGCATGAGGATATTCCAATGAATGATAAAGATTTTAACCAGTCCTTAGGTAAAACACATGTGGATGTTCATGTGATGTTCCAATCAGAAAAAATAATAAAGATTTCCAACCAGTAATAAAGTAAAACCAGTGTAAAACACATGCATGTGATGTTCCAAATGAATAATAGAAGAATGGAATAAAAGAAGAAGATCACCAAGTATAGGGGATTCAGCAGATACAAGTTATTCCAACGTAATAAATAAGAATGGAATAACAAAAGAAGTTCTCTTCATGAATACAAAAGAATAACAATACCCTTACGAATACAACAAATAATATTTCCTACCTTAGAAGAACCTGAATATTGGCAAAGTGAAGTAGCGAGATACTTTTCTTCTTTCTCTCTATAGTTTCTCTCTAGAGTTTCAAAGTGAATTCGTAAGAAAATAATGAAGGAATGAGCTTCTATTTATAGGAAAATAAAATGCATAGTAATTAATCCATGAACGGTCCAGATTAATTTACTTTAATCTGACGGTCCATATTTAAAGCAAAATCTTTTAAATAAAATATAATATATTCTATTTATATAAAAACATTTTACTATGCAAACACTATGCAACACTATGCAAAACACTATGCAAAACACTATGCATAATAAAATATAATATATTTTATTTATAGAATAACTTTAATAAAGTATTCTGTTTTATATAAAAAGATGTTTCTGTTTTATTACGTTAATAATACGAATAAAACAAAACGTCATTATCGCTATAATAATTCATATTATTAATCGACAATAATGGAATCAAACTGAGTGACTTCTCACATAAGCATCAATAATCAATACCGTGTGCTACTATGCAACCACACGTATTACTGTACTTTTACTACCGAGTAGTTCAACAGTATCAACGGTAAAACTTCCGCCGTTATTTCAATAAAATATTTTTGTCGTTTTCTTAATCCAACAATAATTCTGTTGTGGGTCCACCAATGATTGAGCCGTTGTACGAATATTCCCTGCTAAACCGAATATTCCCCGACCAATCGAATATAATATAACCACTTGCATACTTTGCAAAATTTATAAATATTACCCACAACTATAACATTATATCAAATTATTCCATAATATTTAAAAATAATATTTATAGAAAATTCATCTTTATTTATAAAAGTCGGGTCTTAAAACCTCCCTTCTTATGAAATTTAAGCCCTCGAAATTAGGGTACGCATTACTGGTATGTCGAAGAGGTAAGGATACCTTGATTTCATTTCGATTCTAACTCCCAAGTCATTTCCTCAACATCATGGTTACTCCACAAACTTTGACTTGAGGTATAACCTTAGAGCGTAGAATATGTTCCTTCTTATCCAAAATTTGAACAGAACCTCTTCATACGTCAAATCTTCCGCTATTTCGTCCGGTTCTAACTCAATAATATGGTTCGGGTCTTTCACATATTTACGTAACATGGATATGTGAAAAACGTTATGAACACGAGACATATTTGGCGGTAAAAAGCGAGTCTATAGGCCACAGCCCTACTCGATCGAGGATTAAAATGGACCGATGAATCGAGGATTAAGTTTTCCTCTTTTCCAAATCTTGTAACTCCTTTCCATGGAGCAACTCTTAACAACACATGATCTCCTATATCGAATTCCACGTCCTTTCGATGAAGATCGGCATAACTCTTTTAATCGATTTTGTGAGGTTTTTGTATACGTTGTCGGATCGTTTGAATCTTTTCCGTAGTCATACATACCAACTCCGGTCCCAACAACGTTACTTCACCCACCTCATCCCAGCATACTGGAGAACGACACTTTCTTCCATACAACGCTTCGAATGGAGCCATGCCAATACTTGCTTGATAACTGTTGTTGTAGAAAAACTCCACCAATGGTAAGAACTTGTCCCAACTCCCCTTGAAATCAAGGACACAGAGTCTTAATAGATCTTTAAGAGTTTGAATAGTCCTCTCCGATTGTCCGTCCGTCTGAGGATGATATGCCGAGCTAAATCGTAAGTCTGTGCCCATAGCTTTTTGCAAACTAACCCAAAATCGTGAAGTGAATCTTGGGTCTCGATCAGAAACTATGGATACCGGCATACCATGCAGTCTTACAATCTCGTTTATGTACATACGAGCAAGACGTTCAAGTGTATAAGTTTCTCGATCGGTGAAATGAGCGGACTTGGTCAATCTATCAACAATGACCCAAATCGCATCAATGCCTTGAGAAACCTTAGGAAGACCCAGAAAGAAATCCATGGTAATGTGCTCCCACTTCCATTCGGAATTTCAAGTGGTTGCAATGGACCTTTGGTACTTGATGCTCCGCTTTAACTCGTTGACAAGTTAGACACCTTGAGATAAACAATGTTTATCTCTCTCTTCATATTGCTCCACCAAAATATACGACGAATATCATGATACATTTTGGTACTCCCAGGATGGATTGCAAATGGTGTGTTGTGCGCCTCCATCATGATATTATACTTTAAATCGTGTTCGTTAGGAACACAAAGTCCGAGTTGACTCAAGTATTCCTTCTTCATCGATTCTTGCTTCCCTGAGATATAGCACCTCTTGCACTTTCTTCCTCATACGCATCGGCTCCAGTGTCCAGTAGCTTGAGCAACTTTAACTTTATCGATTAAAGTCGGTTCTACTCGTATATTCGCTATCATCATATCGTCCCTCAGAGTCTTTAACTCTATCTCCATCCTTTGCAAGTCACACAAAATGGGCCTTTCATTGACAATAACGCACTCGTATTGCATATGATCTTCTACTCAATCGCGGCTACCACGTTAAACTTTTCGGGATTCAGATTGGATGGTATGTGTAAGACCCTAAATTTTTTAAATAAAAGGAATTTCCTTTATTTATTATTTTGAAATAGTAAGGGTTGATTTGATTAATGTGGATAGTTAAGGGTTAAATATGCAAATATTTCAAATTAAGCAAGTGGTTATAAAATATTCATTATCGCTTGGGAATATTCGTTTGGTCGTGGAATATTCGTATCGTTTCGGGAAATATTCGTATAACTACAAGCCAATGACCATGTGTGGGCCCCATAACGGAAAGTGATTGGATGAAGAAAAACGACAAATATAAGTTGTTTTTAAATAACGGCGTAGTTATTACCATTATCTTCGTTGGAATACCCGTGGTTAAAACACACTAATACGCTGTTGTTGAACAAAGAAGCACTTGGTATTGCACAAATTATTGATTCTTACATAAGAAGGCACTACTCAATAATGGTTACGATAATTATCGCTCAAAGATTTTATTGAGTTAATAATTGCACGCGTTGATATTTTATATCTCATTGTTGTTTCAATAATTGTCATTACGCAAAGATCTTTCATTATCGAAGCAATAATTCATATTATCTGAATAATATTATTAGATAACATTATTGGCAATGTCTAGAAAGTTCTGCTCTAAGGAGAGGTTTGGTCACCTAATCATGCGCAAGAAGAAGAAATTCTTATTGAAAGCCCCTTTCCTGAGAACCGCACGGTTTGTCAATATTGTGATTCTGTAATATTATTTGTGAATAATTAATTATTGATTTATATGATGAGGAAAATATTGATTTTATGTGGATATAGATGGAGAAATTTTTAAAATGACAATTGTTGAAAATTAATATTTTATCTTTTCTGATAAAATAATTCATTTAAATATATTATTTTAATAATATATTAACGGTGATATTTTTACAACGAATGTGGGATATATGAGTATACGAGGAGGAAGAGTATTTTTGTTGCAATAAATGTTTAAAACATGTTAAACATGTCAGTGGACCCCATTTATTGACTGAAATTTGATTATAGCCTGTAAAATCGCCCGTTTGTGGATTTCGGTCAATTTCTATTTGGAATTTGGAAAAACTTTCTTCTGCAAAGTTGTAGAGAATTGAATTTCCTATAAAAACTCGCGAGATTCGAATTTTCTGATGAAAGGGCTATTTATTATGAATTATTGAAGTTCTGAAGCTCCGAAATAATTAATTTTTGGAAGTTTTAATTATGTTTTTTAAGAAAAACGTTTTTCAAATGTTGTTGGCCATCTTTAACATGTGCTTGATGGCTGAGATCAGATTGTCTAGATGGGCATAGAGAATTTATTAAATATATTAATATTATATTAAATTTTCTGCTTTTGGTGTTCTAAAGATTTTCCTATAAATAGGTGCTTAGGTTAGAATTGAAAATCACACCGTAAATCAAGTTTTCTCTCTCTATATTATCGAGCGTATTCTTGTGAGTATTTTGAGTATACTTTGAGTATTTCTATACGGTGCAAGTCCAAGTCATAGCCTATATCCTGTTGTTTTAATTTGTAGATCTTGATTTTTTAGAGGTAAGGGATATTATTTTTTTTCGTAATGATATTATTTCTTCAATATCATTATACTGAAATGTTGATCTGAAGTTTTTATCAAATTTGGAACTTTTTCATGTCGGGGTTACTATTCATGGGTTACTATTCATGGGTTACTATTCATGAGTTACTATTCACGAGTTACTATTCATGAGTTACTATTCACGAGTTACTATTCACGAGTACTATTCATGAAGCGTGAAGATGTTTTTGTGGAATTTCTATCTTTTGGTGTCGGAGTTACTATTCACGATACTCTGGCACTATTCACGATACTCTGAGACTATTCACGATTCTACCTTTATTCAATCAAAAATAAAATTTCTTCTTTTCGTCCAAAATATCTATTCGGATACTAACTCGATTGTATCCATGTTTTGATCATTCTTGAATTTTACACCACTATGATTATTTTTGAGGTATTTTGGACGTGGATAAAACCAAGTACTGAATCCTTAATCCTTAATCCTTGTCATTTTGTTTCAATCGGATTCGCTTCTTTAAAATATTTTTCATCATCCTCGCCTTAAATGATGATATTATTGAATATCTTTGGCACGTAGTGCAAAGATGAATGATTTCGAAGAATATCTTTGGCTTCAGAGTGCAAAGATGAATGCAGTGTTTGAGATGAACATGGCCGATTGATGAATATCTTTGGCTCAGTAGGCAAAGATGAACAGTGTTTAAATGAACATGACTAATCGATGAATATCTTTGGCCTCAGAGTGCAAAGATGAATATTTGATTCGTATGCATATTGATTGATGTTACAGGGATAAAATATTGATGATGGATCGTTAAATTCATAGATTATAGTAGATTTCATTCTCTACGTAACTCTTCTATGAATTATTATTTCACATGAATATTGATCCAAACTTGTTGTCTATTGTATTCTATCGATTTTTCCTGTTGAAGACTAACGATAATTTGTTGTATATTATCTTAGTCATAATATTCTTTATTGGGCTAGTTGAGCTCACCCTTTTCCTTGTTGTTCCATTTTTCTTCTCGGAGGCGAGAATGTAGCGAGTACTAGTCGGGGTATGGAATGAAGGTTCTAGAGAGTTGTTTAGTAGTCCTCACCATTTTTGTAAAATAATGAATCAATAATTATGATGGGGATTTATTTGAGTATAGATATTGTCTGAAGACAATATTATATTTAAACTCATTAAGATATATTGTCGTATTTCACACGACATTTGTATTATTGAAGTTGTAGTTTGCTTTTTTGTACCATGTATTTGGCGACTCGTCGAAATGGGTGTTGTATACCTATTTTGGGGCGCCACAAAGATGATCATAATCTTTCAATAGTTCAAGCCAACGTCGTTGTCGCATGTTGAGTTCCTTTTGAGTGAAGAAATATTTGAGGCTTTTATGATCCGTAAAGATTTCCACTTTCTCCCCATACAAGTAATGCCTCCAAATTTTAAGTGCAAAAGACAACAAATGCTAACTCCGGATCATGAGTAGGATAATTCCTCTCATATTCTTTTAGTTGTCGCGAGGCATAAAGTATAACTTTTCCATGTTGCATGAGAACACATCCCAACCCTTTGCTCAAGCATCATCAGAGATGACAAATCCTTCCGAGCCGATGGTATTGTCGTAATAGGTCTTGAAATAAGTCTCCTTTGAGTTCTTGAAAACTCTTCTCACATTCTTCGCTCCAACCGAACTTTGTATCTTTTCGAGTCACCGAGTCAATGGAGTAGCGATTCGAGAAAATCCTTCCACGAATCTCCGATAATAACCAAATTAAACCGAGAAAGCTACGACTTCGGTCATCGATTTAGGTTGTTCTACTTTGAATAGCTTCAATCTTTCTTGGGTCAATGATATTCCATGACTTGATACCACGTGCCCAAGGAATGCTACTTCTTCAAGCCGAACTCGCATTTCTTCAACTTGGCATAAAGCTTATATTCACGAAGCTTTTGGAGTGTCGACCTCAAGTGTTGCTCATGATCTTCACGGCTTTTGGAATAAATAAGGATGTCATCAATAAAGACGCGACCACAAAGTGATCTAAATATTCCTTGAATACTCTTGGTTCATCATATCCATGAAGGCAAAGAGGAGCATTAGTCAATCCAAAGGACATGACTAGGAATTCATAATGCACGCATCAGTTCTCGAAGCCGTCTTTGGAATGTCACGTGTTCTAATCTTCAATTGGTGATATCCGGAACGAAGATCAATCTTTGAAAAGAATTTGGCTCTCAGCAACCGGGTCAAACAGTCATCAATACGTGGCAATGGATACCTATTTTTGATGGTGACATGATTCAACTCCCGATAATCAATACAAAGTCGCATACTCCCATCTTTCTTCTTCACGAATAGTAAGGAGCACCCCAAGAGAAGTACTAGGGACGAATAAAGCCAATGTCTAACAATTCCTGCAGTTGGGTCTTTAACTCACGAAGTTCAATAGAGCCATTCGATATGGGGCTTTAGAAATAGGTTTTGTAATTAGGGTTCAAGGTCGATACAAAATTTAATTTCACGCCCGGGGTAGGCCGAAGTTCTTCGGGAATACGTTAGAAATTTATTAACAATAGAAATATCGCTCAAAACTGACGTATTTTTGTTTAAATCTGTGACATGAGCTAAGAAAGCTTGACATCCGTTTTTCAATAAACGAATAGCTTTATGGCTTGAGATGACCGTGATTGATTTTAATGGTTTGGTCGTTTGAATTCGCATAATAGGTTGATTAGGAATATGAAAGCTAACAACCTTACGAAAACAATCAATTTTTGCATGATAAGTAGTTAACCAATCAATCCCTAGAATCACGTCAAATGCAAGTATTTTTAATGAAATAAGATCGACAGATAATGTGAGGGTACCGATTTGAACCAAACAAGACTTATAAACAGTGGATGTAATGAAGGTTTCTCCCAACGGAGTTTCCACAGATAAGTCAAAGTCTAATTTCTCCGGAGTCAAATTTAATCGATGAGCGCAAGTAGGAGAAATAAAAGAATGGGTAGAACCCAGATCAAATAAAGTATAGACTTCATTAGAGTTTATGATAAGCTTACCCGTGATGACCTCATTCGGGTTCCTTGCTCTCCGGGAGGTCACAACAAACGCCTCCCTCAGACTACCGGGGCTGACTTTTCCGGGATGGCCTTTGGTGCCTCCATCCTAGTTGAATTTGTCTTCATGGCGACAAAATCGAGCTAAGTGACCTTCTTTTCCACAATTATAACATGCTTTGACTGACATGGCACAGCTTGGACCGATGTGTCCCTCTTCTCGCATTTCAAGCATATGATAGGTGGTATTTCTCCTTCCTTATAACGGTCTTTGGTCTTGGCGCCTTTCCATCATTGTTCAATCTCTGCTTTCTTGAAATGTCCATTCTTATTGTTTTGGCCGATTACCACCGAAGTGGTTACCGATCCGGCCCGCTGATTCCTCCACGCTTGTTGTCACCGCTCGATGACTACTCTCGCGGTATTATAATTTTGCACCGCTTCTTTTTAGTCATATTGACTCGTTATCGCGCTCCACTAATCGAGCCCTATTTACAACATCCGAATACAAACACACGCTTTATGAGAAATAAGATGTTGACGATCTCCGACTTCAAACCTCTTAAAAACATTCGTGCCATTTTCTCTTCATTATCCACCAAGTGGGGACGCTGGCCGTGATAACTCCGCAAATTTTGCCTCGTATTGCGACACTGGTCATATTGTTTTGTTCCAACTTGATAAACTCCACCTCCTTCATGTGGCGAATACTTTCGTGAAAGTATTTGTCGTTGAATGCCTCTGGAACTTCTCCCAAGATATCTTCAAGACAAAGAAGTTGAGTACGCTTTTACCGATTCCCACCATGAATCATCTCTCCGCAACATAAAAAGGCGTGAAGGAAACTTTTGCTCCTCGGAGCATCCCAAGACATCAAATATCTTGGTAATCTACTTTATCCATGCTTCCGCCGTAAGTGGTTTTGGCTCTCCTTAAACTCCGGTGGTCCCAGCTCCTTGAATTGTTTAATGCGGTGACCGCCCGAGAGTTTTCTCGTGTTTCCACCTACATTTTGGATGAGAGTCGCCTCTACATTGTTTGTTGCATAAATTGCATAAAGCCTCTGAACATTTGATCATTCATCATTTGGTCAGTGTTATTGTTTGCATGAGGATTGTCGCCTTCTTGATGCACATTATCCTGATTATTGATATGTGGTGAATCAACGATCGCCTATGCTCCATTGCTATTCTCAACATTCTCAGATGTCATTTTCAGATACTGCCACAAAACAAAAGATTAATTGACATGTAACAATTATCTTTATATTCTGACCGACCAATAAAATAGCAGACATAAACTTAGGTAGGTCATACTAACGGGCGAAGGTATTCCCCTCTCTCCCTAAGTACTATTCTCACATCTTAGCCAGGATCATATCCCTAAGCTCGATACTAAACCGTGACGCCCCAAAATTAGGTATACATCACCCATCTTGGGTAGTCGATACATGGTACGTAATTTAAATACAACTTACTAATATAACTGCTGTGTACAATATGACATTAAACCGTGAGTTTGAATACAAATATTGTCTACTAGATATTATACAAACTCAAAAGGAGTCCTCATTACAATTATTATCACACTATTTCACGTAATAGTGAGGACTACTAATGCTATCCTCCGACCATTACTCTGCTCCCCGACTCGTCCCTACTATGTTCTCATTTCAAGAGAGAAACGGTGAAGAAAGAAAGGGTGAGCTCAACTAGCCCAAAGAAGAAATATTATGACTAAGATAATGCGTAATAAATTATCAATAGCCTTCAACATTGTTAAACCGATAAAATATAATAAACATAAAGTTTAATGCAAATGAACAAGCAATCCATTAAAAGAGTCAAGTAGAAAATAAAATCTACTATCTTTTATGATTTAAAAGGTTTTTCATCATCAAGTATAGCCGAGACTCACTTTAATAAATAATCCACATCATCGAATCACCCCACTACTACTGACCAAGGATATTCTTTAGTATCACGACCACAATTATTCCCTCGCACTACGCCGAGAATAGTTGTGTATTCATTAATGGTCATGATCATGCCAACAATCATCCATCAATGCACTACTACCAATCGAGGACTTTTACCACATCATTTGTAACATTACTACCATGATTACAATCGAATAATCCTCGGTCATAATCATACCAAGTCCATCCATGCTCTACGGGCCACGTATGACTTTAAAAAAATATAAAACATGAGGATGATGACAATGATATAAGAATTCAATAAAACAAGTTCAAGAATTAAGTTATTCAGAACTAATAACATCCAAACTCGACAACATCGATACCGCTTTGTAGAGTAAAATTCAAGAATGATCGTAAGAATATTTCCATGAAAAGATATCGGATGAAACACAAATATCAAGGATATTCTACTAATTTCATGGAGTATAGAAGTCAAAGTTTTAACCAACCGGGGTATAATAAAGAATGGAATAACAAAAGAAATCACCATACATGCGGTGATTGCGATGATGTGTTTATTCCAATGAATAATAATAACGAACCAGTCGTGAAATTCACACCAACAGGATGTTCCAATGAATAATAATGATGGAACTGGATCCTGTAAAACACATGCATGTGATATTCCAATGTAATGATAAAGACGGAACCAGTCCTGTAAAAACACATGCATGTGATGTTCCAATGTATAATAAAGATTTTAACCAGTCCTGTAAAACACATGCATGGATGTTCCAATGTAATAATAATAAAGATTTTAACCAGTCCGGTGTAAAACACATGCATGTGATGTTCCAAATGTAATAATAGAAGAATGGAATAAAAGAAGAAGATCACCAAGTATAGGGGATTCCACAGATACAAAAGTTATTCCAATGTAATAAATAAGAATGGAATAACAAAAGAAGTTCTCTTCATGAATACAAAAGAATAACAACCCTTACGGTACAACAAATAATATTTCCTACCTTAGAAGAACCAATATTGGCAAAGTGAAGTAGCGAATACTTTTCTTCTTTCTCTCTATAGTTTCTCTCTCTAGTTTCAAAGGAATTCAGTAAGAAAATAATGAAGGAATGAGCTTCTATTTATAGAAAATAAAATGCATAGTAATTAATCCATGAACGGTCCAGATTAATTTACTTTAATCTGACGGTCCATATTTAAAGCAAAATCTTTTAAATAAAATATAATATATTCTATTTATATAAAACATTTTACTATGCAAACACTATGCAACACTATGCAAAACACTATGCAAAAACACTATGCATAATAAAATATAATATATTTTATTTATAGAATAACTTTAATAAAGTATTCGCTTTATATAAAAAGATGTTTCTATTTTATTACGTTAATAATACTGAATAAAACAAAAACGTCATTATCGCTATAATAACTCATATTATTAATCGACAATAATGGAATCAAACCGAGTGACTTCTCACATAAGCATCAATAATCAATACCGTAAAGCTACTATGCAACCACACGTGACATCGTATTTTTTACTACTACCGAGTAGTTCAACAAAGATCAACCAGAAAACTTCCGCCGTTATTTCAATAAAATATTTTTGTCGCTTTCTTAATCCAACAATAATTTCGCTTGTGGGGTCCACCAATGATTGAGTCAGTTGTATTTAATATTCCCCGCTAAACCTAATATTCCCAGACCAATCGAATATAATATAACCACTTGCATACTTTGCAAAATTTATAAATATTACCCACAACTATAACATTATATCAAATTATTCCATAATATTCAAAAATAATATTTATAGAAAATTCATCTTTATTTATAAAAGCTGGGGTCTTACATTTACACTACAGGCTAAAGATATTCATATATCAAAGAAATACATAATCATTTCAGAAATTATATAACAATAATTATAACCATGTTGATCAATTCACCTTTGCATTTAAGCTAAAAATATTCAATTGTAAATTTAATGGTCATGATCATACCAGTCAACAATTCAACTTTTTCACTACTGGCGAAAGAGAACCTATAGTCACGATCATGCCAATAATCTACCCATCTTTACACTCAAGTCAAAGAGAAATATTATCATTAGGGTTATAAGAATGTTATATAAAAACAATATAATCAAAACATGGTTTTAATTTCAAAAGTAAGATTCATAAATTAACGATAATTTGGTCAAAGAAGAAACCAATTTGTCGTGAATAGTACCCCGTATTCGTACATAGTACCGTATACGTGCTTAGTAACCTCGACACGAAAAGATAAAGTTTCATAATAAAATTCATATCCATATTTATAACACCTTAATCCAAATGTTATAAATCACTTAGAAATCTCATAATCTAATATTATTAATATTATAATAATATTTTAATCATTTCTTAAACTTATAAATAATTTAATCCAATTATTTACACTTTAATAATTAATGCATTTAATCATCTAAAAATGCCAAACTCATAAGATTTCATCATCATTAACCAAAACCCTCATAAAAATCTGCATATACCTCGTATATGATTCTCAAGCCAATAAATCATATTTTCCAATTTTCTAACTTCACATAACATATTTAATTCATTTACTCGGGTTAAATGCTTTCCAAGTCACTCTACTATACGTCAACTTACAACTGGGTCACTGAACTTTTTTTTCTTACAGTCAACTCACTGAACTTTAGTTTACTAACAAAAATTAAAATTTTTGTAACAGACGTTAATTTATTGGACGGGAATCTGACGTGTAAAACTAAGGGTCCCTTCTAATCCTAGCTGGAGCTGACCTGTAATGTATTTTAACACCTAAGCAATTGCCCACCCATGAAAAACTAAAATCCGACCCACCCAATAAAGATCCGATCCAAACAAATTTTTTTTATAGATAAATTTCAGATTATAAAGTTTAAAAACTAAAAATCAAATTAACTAATTCAAATTAACACATATATTATTATAATATCAACCCATTTTTTTAATAAGCTAATTCAAATTTTTAAAAAAAATCAAAATTAATGAATGACTAAAATTCAAAATTGATATCAAATGAAAATAAAAAGGTTTTGATCCACATTTAATAAACCAATCTAAAGCTTTCAATTATCAACATAATTGAAAGAAAATATCCCAACCTTCAGTATTTTTCTCCACTACTACTTCAACTTCAAAACTTCGGGCGTGGTTAGAAGTAGCGATTGGTAAACCCAACCCGTGCGAGAGATGAGAGGATGCAATGGCAACATGCATTTACAGCGGATCTAGAAGTAACAGGGGCATCGGATAAGAAGGGAGTAGCAGATCTAGGAGCAGCGAATCCATACATCTTCGCGTCCATTTCTTTCTCTGTTTGAGTAGGAGGTTCTCTGTTTATGTTAGAGGACGAAGTATCGTCTTTAGATCTGACCGATGACCAAGAAAAAGACAAAGAGGAAGAAGAGGAGAGGATGAGAGAGGCGTCCCGATTCTGCGATCCGAGAGGATGAGAGCCGTGAACGCCTCCGCTTCTTGCCGAGAATGCGACTCAGAGTGATGGAAGCTATCTTGCGAATTTCGTTTGGTGGATTCCTCCAATTTAGGCGGATCAATTTCCTAAGATCGATGGATTAATTAGTTAGGAACACCGAGACACCACCATCTTCTTCTACTACTAAGTACTAGCCACTAGTGCACGAATTCGCTAATTTGGATTAGTAGGGAAGTCGAATGATTCTCGCAAAATTTGTTGTATTGGCAATGCTCACTGGTGTTTGATAAAATTTCAATGACAAAATTATTAGTATTTAACATCTTGGATTCCTCCAATGGTTGTCACGTTCGTTTTTCGTCTAATTTGCAGGAAGAATTAAGAAAATTAAGGAATTAGTGTGTGTGTTTCTTGGTGTGTTAGTGTGTGTGTTTGAATTTATATGTGTATTCTTGGTGTGTTAGTGTTTGTTCTCGACATATTTTTTTAATTTATATCATTATATTTGTAAAGAATTATAAAAAAATATTTTCTATTAATTATATAAAAATATTTTCTTATAATCACAAAAATAAGAATTGTTTTTTCTTCCTCTTTTAATAAAAATGATTATTTCTTAAATTTAATTAAATTAAATCGCATTTTTTTTATATTTTATAAAAAAGCGCATTTTATAAAAAAAGTAATAAATTTTTTTAAAAAAAATGCATTTTTAAAAAAATTATATATGCAAATAATTTTTAAAAAAATTATATATGCAAATAATTTTAAAAAACTACATTTTTATAAATTAAACTACATTTTTTTATTAAAAATCGCATTTTTTTATTTTTATTAAAAATTTTTATTTTATTAAAAATTTAATTTTTTTAATAAAATAAACAAAACCAATTATTTTTATTAAAAAATGCGTTTTAATTTTTTTTAAATAATAAAAAAAAACTCCATTTTATATTAATTACAAAATTAATTAAATATATTTTTTATTTATTTTCTTATTTTTTTGGCCAACTTTTTTAATTTATATTATATTTTAAAATAATTCTTTTATTTTCTCCATAATTTTTTCCCTCTAAATCCACATAATCAAGGCCACATAGGATAATTCTTGACACATAAGCTTTTTTTTGACAAGTGTACCGCATACGTGGCAAACCGTTAAAAGTCAACTTGATTTAACGGATTTTCTAACGGTTTGTTAGAAAAGTCGAGTACAATGAGTTGACTGTAAGAAAAAAAAGTTCAGTGACCCAGTTGTAAGTTGACGTATAGTAGAGTGACTTGGAAAGCATTTAACCCTCATTTACTCATAACTAGAACATTTTCATAAAAAATACCAAATCAGTTCCAAAAATATTTATTTTCTGGGATTTAGAAGAATATAGTCTCATATTGAATATATATTTTTCTCAGAATTTTTAAAATTCATTTACTATTTTCCATATGGCCAAAACAACCGAATAGTTAGACATTTATCATAAATTGTACTTTTGTCTAAAAATTCCGAAATTGATACGGTATACTGATATTATATAGATGTACCCCCAATAAAAATTTCATCAATTTTAGAGTTAACCACAAGGAGTTATAAACAGTTACTTTTAAAATAGTCTTTTCTCATAAAATCCATAACTCCTAATCTATACATCCAAAAATCGCCATTTTTGGACACAATCTACAAAACTCATCAAAATATCATTTCAAATTTTTTTAGAATTTTTGAAGGTCCGAAAAAATACAAAACTGAAAAACATAATCACCCTTTAAAAATCCCTTACTATCCTTACCTCAAAAAAGCGATCTTGGAATGTCTGGATATAATTATTTGATCGAACTTGCACCGTATAGCAATACTCAAAGTATACTCAAAATACTCATAAGAATACGCTCGATAATATAGAAAGAAAACTTCGATTTCTGGTGTGATTTTCAATTCTAACCTAAGCACCCTATTTATAGGAAAATGCTTAGAAACAAAAAATAGAAAATTTATTAAAATATTAATATATATATATATATATATATATATATCTTCACGCACACCTTGGACAATCTGATCTCAGCTCTTTTTCCATGCTAGTGGGCACACCTACCTTGTTAAAAACGTTTTTCTTTTAAAACAAATTTAAAACTTTTGAAAAATAATTATTTCGGAGCTTCAAAACTTCAATAATTCATAATAAATAGTCATTTTATCCGAAAATTCGAATCTCACGCCTTATATAGGAAATTCAATTCTCTACAACTTTGCAGAAGAAAGTTTTTCCAAATTCCAAATGAAATTGGCCAAGAAAATCCACAAACGAAGCGATTTTACAAGCTTTATAATCAAATTTCAATCAAGAAATGGGGCCCAATCGACACACAAAACATGTGTTAATCATTTAATGCCACAAAAATACTCTTCCTCCTCATATACTCACATATCGCACATTCATTATAAAAATATCACTATTAATATATTATTAAAATAATATATTTAAATGAATTATTTTATCGTAAAAGATAAAATATTAATTTTCAACAATTGTCACTTTAAAATTTTCTCCATCTATATCCACATAAAATGAATAATTTCCTTATCATATTAATCAATAATTAATTATTCACAAATAATATTACGAATCACAATAATGACAACCAAGCGGTTCCTCAGAAAGAGGGGCTTTCCAATAAAGATTTTCTCTTCTTTCTTTAAGCAGCAATTAGGTGACCAAACCTCTTCTTAGATGTAACTTTCTAGACATTGCCAATAATATTATCTAATAATATTATTCAGATAATATGAATTATTGCTCGATAATGGAAAATACTTCAGTAGTGACAATTATTAAAACAACAATAATATAAAATATCAACGCAATTATTATCGAATCAATAAAATATAATATTGAGCGAATTCATCGTGTAACAATTATCGAGTAGTGCTTTCTTCACGTAAGAATCAATAATTGGTGCAATACCGCAATACTTCGTGTTTTAACCACCAATTTAGTATTTTAACAAAGATTAATTGTAATAACTACGCCCGGCCATTTATAAACAACTTATAATTGTCATTTTCTTCATCCAATCGCTTTCCGTTATGGGGCCCACACAAGGTTGCGTCGTCGTACTGATAT
Organism: Panax quinquefolius; assembly: GCA_020205615.1. Taxonomy (NCBI): domain Eukaryota; kingdom Viridiplantae; phylum Streptophyta; class Magnoliopsida; order Apiales; family Araliaceae; genus Panax; species Panax quinquefolius. The sequence goes on from CM035155.1 coordinate 20,706,713, forward strand.
TCCCGACAAAAAGAATATTCCACGACCAAACGAATATTCTCCGACAACAATGAATATTTTATAGCCACTTGCATATTTTGTAAAATTTGCATATTTCACCCATAACTTTAAACTTTTATCAATTTAACCAATTACTAAATAATAATTATAAGAAAAATTGAATACTTTTATTTCATAAAATCCGGGGTCTTACAATCTCCCCTCCTTATGAAATTTCGTCCCCGAAATTGACGTACTTGGTATTTCAAAAAGTTGAGAATACCTTGCTTTCATTTCAGATTCCATCTTTCCTGTCCTTTTAATTTCTCCATTGCTCATCTCCTGTAATTCAGATATTATTCTATAATACAGCTTCAAAACAAGGGTTAATTGAATAAATTAACATATCACATAATATCCCGATATTATGACTGACCAACATAAATAAGCTTAGGTAGGACACACTAGCGAAGGATTTATTCATCTCTCCCCTCCTAGTTCTATTCCCTGATCTCTGCCAGAGATCATATCCCTAAGCTCTGATACCAAATGTAACGACCCCAAAATAGGTCCATTCCATCCAACCCATTCTGAGTCGCCAAATATATGGTACGAAAAACAACTACAACTTTATTACAACAATTGTCGTAAAAAATCAAAGAACACATATCTTTGTGAGTTTGGATACAAATATATACCAACCAGTAGCACGTCACAATGACACCTTACATAAATGTATAGTCAAAAACTGTTTTAGAAATTAGAATCTTTGGGAAGTGCTCAAGGAAACCTTCGTACATGGGAGGCCATGCTTTTAGGTTATGGTAGATATCATATGGCCACAGAATTATCCTTGGTTGACCCAATAGAGCCCAAAGAAAAATGAGAAGATTACTATCATATTCTTCCCAATGGTGAGTCTTCTCTTGACATATCATTATCTCCACTGTCTCTAATTGGGTATTATACTCCAAACAAACACCAAGATTATATAGGTAGTGCTTGTAAATATACTCAAGCAGTGGATGAGCACAACCATGTCTTATGATGACACGAGGTTGTATGTCATTAGACATCTTGTATGATAGTGGCAAAACACCCTTCCAAGTTAAATTCACCTCACCCTCAACATCTATAGACCACCATTCTATTCCTCGCTATCCCCGCTCGACCCAACTACACTTTTATTACACGAAAGGAATTGTGAAGCGTAAGGGTGAGCACAAATAGCCCAATAAAGAATATCATGACTAAAGATAATTAAATTATCAATAGCCTTCAAGTTAGTAATAAATCGAGATTTAGAACATATGGTAGATGATAAAACTTTTCAACCATAGTTGCAAATGAACGAGCAATCCATTAAAAGAGTCAAATAGACTATAAAGTCTATTGTCTTCTCCACGTTAAAAGTCCACCAACAATGTTTTATCCTCAGAACCTCAATCAGCAGTTCCTTTCCGCAATCATATGAATAACTCATAATCATAATTGTGATTCTAAATTCCTCTTCTCATCCGGATTTAAGATAATTCCATCACCGCCTTTACCTAAAACATCAAAGATCATGGTTATACCAAATTACGCCTCGCTCATAATCATACTAATAAATTCATCTTTTGCACTACGGCCAAATATATTCATCAACAGCCATCATCTTTGCACTACATGCCAAAGATATTCAACAACAAGTCATCTTTGCACCACGAGCCAAAGATATTCAACAACAGTCATCTTTGCACTACGGGCCAAAGATATTCATCAATAATTCATCTTTGCACTACAGGCTAAGATATTCATCAACAAGTCATCTTTTCACTACGAGCCAAAGATATTCATATATCAAAGAAATACATAATCATTTCAGAAGTTATATAACAATAATTATAACCATGTTGATCAATTCACCTTTGCACTTAAGCTAAAAATATTCAATTGTAAATTCAATGGTAATGATCATACCAGTCAATAATTCAACTTTTGTACTACTGGCCAAAGATATTCATCAACAGTTCATTTTTGCACTACAAGCCAAAGATATTCAACAACAAGTCATCTTTGCACTACGAGCCAAAGATATTCATCAACAGTTTATCTTTACACTACAGGCTAAAGATATTCATATATCAAAGAAATACATAATCATTTCAGAAGTTATATAACAATAATTATAACCATGTTGATCAATTCACCTTTGCACTTAAGCTAAAAATATTCAATTGTAAATTTAATGGTCATGATCATACCAGTCAACAATTCAACTTTTTCACTACTGGCCAAAGAGAACCTATAGTCACGATCATGCCAATAATCTACCCATCTTTACACTCAAGTCAAAGAGAAATATTATCATTAGAGTTATAAGAATGTTATATAAAAACAATATAATCAAAACATGGTTTTAATTTCAAAAGTAAGATTCATAATTTAACGATAATTTGGTCAGAGAAGAAACCAATTTGTCGTGAATAGTACCCCGTATTCGTACATAGTACCGTATACGTGCTTAGTAACCTCGACACAAAAAGATAAAGTTTCATAATAAAATTCATATCCATATTTATAACACCTTAATCCAAATGTTATAAATCACTTAGAAATCTCATAATCTAATATTATTAATATTACAACAATATTTTAATCATTTCTTAAACTTATAAAATTAATGCATTTAATCATCTAAAAATGCCAAACTCATAAGATTTCATCATCATTAACCAAAACCCTCATAAAAATCTGCATATACCTCATATATGATTCTCAAGCCAATAAATCATATTTTCCAATTTTCTTACTTCACATAACATATTTAATTCATTTACTCATAACTAGAACATTTTCATAAAAAATACCAAATCAGTTCCAAAAATATTTATTTTCTGGGATTTAGAAGAATATAGTCCCATACCCCTACTCCTAACCTAAACTAATACAATACCTAATACCCCTTCTCTCTAAAATAAGAGACCTATTTATAAGAAAAATAAATTTGTGCCCTAATTTAGATTCATTAAATTTGGTCACTTTTGTTCCCTTTTATCCCCTTCTTTCCTTCTTAGCTTCAATCTCTATATGGTAATCTCCCAGGAGTCTCTTTCCATGTAGGTTTTAACTTCCTAGTAGCAATCAATTTCTCAAAGAGATCTTCTAGATAGACTTTCCTTTCTCTTGTTGGATTTGACTTGAACACCAACATTGTTCCACCTCTTTCCTTCTATTGTAGGATTCTTATTGGATATTTACTTATATGAATAAGAGCATTAAATATTCCTTGATCGCCAAGATTTTAACTTTATTGCAACAAAATATTAAATCCTACAAATAAAAGTAAAACATATTAATTAAATAAACTAATATAATTAAAAGGACAAATTAGGGATAATAAAATGTATGAATTATGTGTCTATCAAATACTCCCATACCTAGCTTTTGTTTGTCCTCGAGTAAAATAAAAGAAAAGAAAACTAGAACTAGCCCATTTTCGTAGGAAACACGAATTCACTTAGCATGTGCACCAAGCCTTTAAACCCCAAAGGTTACCCCAAGTGGACGGGTTGTGTCTCTTGAGGGCTTGCAGTGAATATACCCATAAAATTATAAATAAAATAAAATCTTTTTGAGTTTAACCAATTATGAGATTGAAAGAAAACTACTAAGTATATATGGGCATTATATATAAGTAAGATCAAATTCAAAAGTACACTTTCACATATTCAAAAATACTCGATCTTCATTCTAGACACCATCCTTCATTAAATTAATTTCATGTAATGCATGCATTGTGTATGTGATGTAACTCATCAAACTCATTTTTTCTATTTTTTTATTATTTTTTTTTTCTTGACTTGTTCAATGTCTCATTTTCTTAGGTTTTTCAAAGTTACCCATGGAGCGAGCGTTGGACCAATGACTCCCAGACTAGTTGGCTTTAGGGCACTAGGTGTAGATATACCCCTAAGAGTTTACAAACTTGACTAACAATGGCCACAAAACTAGACTAGTCAAACTACTTTTATCCATCACACTTTTCTGCATGAATATCGATGCTTCCTGAGGCTTGGATACCCAATTATTTCGTTCAATGGACATTGAAGCAATTATTTATTTATTTATTTCAACTTTTTTTTTCTTTTTTTTGAAATTACTCGAATCGTAGTTTATACCCCACAACTAAGAATTAGTGTAAACATGAAGTGCAAAAAATGCTTATGAAATCAATTTTATTCCATATGGTATTTCGAACTAAGATTTTGTATCTAATCAAAAGTTCAAGAGTTCTAAATCTTTTAATCTTACTCATGAATTTTTACTCCACAAATACTTATTAGAGTAAATCCAACTCATAAAAAGTCAAACAAATTTTCAATTTTTTTAATTTTTTAGTATATTTTCCTAAAAAAGGGAAAAAATCTAATATAATAATATAGATAAACTCCCTCCATACCTAAATCATACATTGTCCTCAATGTATACAAGTTAAAAATAGAGAACAAAGAAATGAAAAAATTGTAACTTGTATGTGGGGCATTTGTTCTGCAAGAAAATGTGGTGAGAAGAAAAATAAATGTACATACCTACGAATTTCATACATCCTAAAAACTACGTGACTACATATGAATAATACAAATGGGTACGTGAGTGTGAACTTTTCATAATTTTCCAGAGGTCTAGGAAATTGAAAATAGTCAGACTTTTCATTAGAATTGTATTTAGAATCGACCTCGGGAAAACATTCACTAACATGTTCAAAAGATGGAAGAAGTGGTTCAAATACATGTTCTAGTTGACTTATGTGTAGTGGATCTCAACGGCCCATTGACCTTAACTAAATGTTCAGATTAATTCATTCCAATTTTTATCAAGGTGATTTAAGAAAAAATTAATTGGATCTTTTTCAATTAAGGGTCTATTTTCAATTATTTCTTTGGTCTTGGACAACTCTTGTATCATGTTTACTTTAATGGGTTGGTCCAAAAAATCACTAGGTAGATTTTTAGGAATAAGTCTTTCAGGTTATGGAGCTTTAGGCTTATAGATTTTTTCAACCGACTCATTAAATGTGACATGATCAATTTTAGGCGTAGACTCATAATTTTTAGACTCCTCAAATTCGTTTGACTCAAACTGTGTAGAATTGAATACAAAAATTTTATTTTCCTCATCATTTCCACAACCATCAAGATTTTCAAAATTATCCTCAGTTGCTAGAAAATTCACCCACCTCTTGTTCATTTATTATATTGGCTAATCTATTCATTTAAATTTCTAGACGAGATATAACTTGATTCGTGCTAAATTGATTTTCCATTAAATCTTCCACAGTTTTCTATAAGGCATTAAGTTTTTCCTCTTCTTCATTTGATAATTATTATGGATATTGAGATTATGGATCCGAATATGGATATGAACTTAGATAAGAATTTTGATAAGTTGGAAAAAATTTATTTACTTGATTTGCATTAAAATTTTCATAGGGTTCTCCATTCCAAGCAAAATTATTATTCCAACTATAATAAGAATCCATCTTTTCACAAATCACAAAAAAAAACAACTAACCACGAAAGTCACACAAAAAAGAAGAAGATAAAAATAAAATAAAAATCATAATTCTACGATTAACTTAAACTAAATCTAGACAGCCCCTAACTGTTCCAAGTTACACCTTAAGGTCCACCAAATTCAAAATTAATCACACAACTAGCCAAGTAAGTGTAAGAAAGGTGGGAGTCTCTCCGTAGGTACGGTGACTAATTGAATAACCACATGTTCTTTAGGCGTTTACCTTTTGAACCACTTACCTAGACACTAGTGATTTGATTAATTTAAAATTTAGAATCCTCTTGGAGTTCCTTGTCCTAATTGAGCTCGAGAGTTGCATCGAACAGTGACTTTGAATCGAACAGTTGCATGGAAGGCAAGAGAACGACATCTGTGACTTTGGCAGATTCTTAGTCAAAACCCGGGCAAGAGGGAGAAGAAAGAGAGAAATTTTGAATATATATATTTGAATCAAACAGTTAAGTCTGGATCGAAAATCTGTGCCTTTTACTTGCTTATATATACACACACACACATACACACACACACACACACACATATATATATATATATATATTTATATTTACCAGTTTGCCCTGGATTCTAAATTCATGGCCTTTTTACCGCTTTAATATATTTAACAGTTATGCCTGGATTCTAAATTCATGACTTTTTATTGCTTTAATATATATATATATATATATATATATATTAATTGTTTACTATGATTAAAATATATGTTTTAACTATTTATTTAATGTAAAGTTACGATATTAATGTATGTGGACTAGATTTATCTAAATCTAGCCATATCTAACTTTTAATCAGTTCAAAAGTTGTAAAACTGAAACTGTTGAGCTAGAATGATTAAGATTTTTTTAAATCTAGTTTTCTTTTAAGACTTTTTGTAAATATTAAGCAACTACATGACCTCAGATCTGTATCTAGAGGGAACGAGAAGCTTGGCTACACGTATGTAGGGATTTAACTGATGAATCCTTTGTTTTGCATTGTTTAGATTAAATATCTATTTTATTTTAGTATCCTCGTTATGAAGGCTATTCATATGATATTATATGAGCCTATGAGCCACGAGATCTAAGATCTGGTTCCCATGATGGACCTTTTTAGTTGTATAGTTAGCTTGCAAATCATATATGTGGTGCTTGGACATTTTTCGATAACTTTCATACCCATAAGGAGCCTGACACTTATATGTATATTATTTTGTCAAAGATGTTTTGCATCTCGAGAATAAAATCAAAACAAGTTGAATACGGAATAAAATGGAAGTATCAAAGGCCTCAGTTACTATGTGAGCATAAGGGTTTGAAAACCTGTTTTCAAAAAATTATCTTATATGCCTTGTATTAAAATTGAAATTTTATACAAGTCAAACCTTTTGTATATAGGTTCAAACGAGACATACCACTACATACAAATAATTCACTTAGGCCCAATTTACTACACACACTTTAAATAAATAGGGAATTGAAAAGGCGTGGTAACCATATTTTCACAGAAGTCGGGGGGTGCCTAACACCTTTCCCCCACTTAATCAAGCCCCCGAACTCTATGAATCTCTGTTTTCAAGGCCTGTTAAACAGAGTCCAATAATTAGGCCTTTTGCAAAACTTTTCAAGTTCAGTTGAGTTGGTACAACTATTTCACTACTCTTAACTGCCGACTCTGAATTTTCAAATCGATGACATTTTGTGTGGGTCTCTTTTCAAATTCGCCTTTCATACGAAATTCAACACATATAAAACATAAAGGCTAAGAAATCATTAAAAGAGGAATTCCAAAAAAAGGAAATTTTCCCAACGTCAACAATAATAATTCAATATCTTCTATTTTTATAACTTAACTATGATTTTGATCTCCCTTCCCTTTAATTTAGTAATTTTGGAACGTGGGCATGTATAGACTAAAAATTTAAGGATTAACAATAACCCATCAAAACTTCTTCGAGCAAGCATGGATTATGAAAAACTCATATCTTAATAATAATCTATCAAAACCGGTTAATTAATTTAAAATCATATAAGAACTATAAAACGAAGGTATTTCAATAACAAAACATGAATGAGAAATCAATTAAATATAAAAACATAAATAATAGAAGAGATAAAAATTATTATCATGAATAATTATTTAATTTCATCTTCATCCTAGATATAAAAAATTAACTAGACATGAAAATAAATAAACTAACTAAAATAAAAAAGAGAAGAAGATTAAAAATAAATAAGAAAACTCCTTTTAATTAACGATCATGCATCCAACCAACGTAGAATGAAGAATTAATTTAATACTCCTAACCTAAACTAATACAATACTTAATATGTCTTCTCTCTAAAATAAGAGACCTATTTATAGGAAAAATAAATTTGTGCAATAATTTAGATTCATTGAATTTGGTCGCTTTGGTTCCCTTTTTCCTCTTCTTTCCTTCTTGGCTTCAATCTCTACATGGTAATCTCCCAAGAGTCTCTTTTCATGTAGGTTTCAACTTCCTAGTTGCAATCAACTTCTCAAAGAGATCTTCTAGATAGACTTTCCCCTCTCTTGCTGGATTTAACTTGCACACCGAGATTGTTCCACCTCTTTTTTTCTGTTGTAGGATTCTTCTTGGATATTTCTTTATATGAATAAGATCATTAAATATCACTTGATCACCAAGATTTTAACTTTATTGCAACAAAATATTAAATTCTACATAAAAAACATATTAATTAAATAAACTAATATAATTAAAAGGACAAAATTAGGGATAATAAAATGTATGAATTATTTGTCTATCAGCGGTGCCGAAGGTACAAGTTGAAGACGAATCCGAAGAAGTGTGCCTTTGAGATAACAACTGGAAATTTTTTGGGTTTCCTAGTGCATAGTAGAGGTCTGGAGGTAGACCCAAGCAAGAAGAAAGCTATTACAGAGATGCCCCCACCAAAAACGCAAAAATAATTGAAGAGCTCTCTAAGGAAGGTTTCCTACCTGATGAGATTTATGCCAGCATTGGAAGAAGATATGGAACCTTTTGGGAAATTTCTAAAATGAATAGTAGAATAGGATTGGGGCCAAGACCAACAACAAGCTTTTGAGAAGCTAAACGGAATTTAGGCTTCAAAACAAATGATGGTAGTGCCACAGAGAGGAATACCATTATAGTAGTACATCATATATACCAAGAAGTCTATAGGTGGATTGGTGAGCAGGAGGTAGATGAAGAGGAAAAACCCGTGTGTAACATTAGTCGGATAGTCAGAGGACCAGAAACCATGTATTCACAGGTGGAGAGTCATTTTTTAGCATTGATGTTTATTGCGTAGAAAATGCGACATTATTTTTTGGTGCATGAAGTGAAGCTCGCAATAAGAACTGATCCGATCATATATTTTTTGACTAGTCCAGCATGGGTAGGAAGACCTGCTAGATGGATGATGATTCTTTTAGAGTATGACATCAAGTGTGTGACACCAAAGGCGATCAGATTTCAAGCCTTGGCAGACTTGCTAACTCAATTTCTAAATGAAGAGTATGAACCTCCCTTCGAGGATCTTCTAGGAGGAGAAGTGGAAGAAATTGATTTAATGGATAAAGACCTAGAATGGTTGAGTTTGGCCTTCGACTGGTCATCTGAAGAAGGAAAATGAGCGACAGGAGTGGTATTGACCACCAAAGAAGGGAAGGAAGTGGCATTGTCAAATAAATTGGATTTACACTGCACGAACAATGAAGCAGAATATGAAGCATTTATATTAGGATTATTGGCTACTCAAGAGTTGGGAGCCAAACATCTTAAAGTAAAGGGAGATTCAAATCTTATACTGCAGCAATTAATAAGATAATTTGCAGTTAAAGAACCTGTCTTGGCACCATAACAAACTGTAGCACAAAAAGTGATGAAGACTTTCAAGAAGGTGGTGATTGAATATGTGCCAAGAAGACAAAATAAATAACCTGATGCATTAACAACAGTAGCATCTCGAGTGTATGTCCAAGGAGAGGACTTGGATGTGAAGGTATTAAGGAGAACCCTCCCAACCACGATCCTAGAATTTTTCCCCAAAGACATGATCGATGATTGGAGACATGACATCTCTCATCAATTACAAACAAAAGAGGGAACAATATCACCAATGGAGCTTTAATTTAGAAATACAACATTATCAAAGGAGTCTTGTATCACAAAGAAGTAGATGGTGTATTGACACGATGCTTGGGGAGGCAAGAAGCGAATAAAGTATTGTATAAGGTGCATAAAGAGGGCTGTCGAATGGAAGATATTTGGCTATATCGCATATTGCGGCGCTAAGGGTATTATTGGCCCGAAATAAAGAAGGAATCAAATGCACTTCAGCGATAATGTGTTTTGTGCCAAGAATAACTCGGGGAGGAGGAATGCGCCTTCATTGATGACATAGCGGATTGGCGAATCCCTTATGTGGAGTTTTTACCAAGAGAAAGTTTTCCTACCGAAAAGAAGGTTGCATTCATAATAAAAAGGATATCACAACGATTGTTCTTAAAAAATAGAGAATTATTTAGAAGAGGGTTCAATGGCAAGCCCTTACAATGTTTGGAGTTAGGAGAGGCTAAAGATTTGGTCCATCAAATGCAAAAAGATGAACACCAAGGATGAGCTAAGTTGTACAAACAACTTATTGATCATGGTTATTACTGGCCAAAAAGGGAAGGAGATTGTTTAGAGTTTGTCAAGACATGCCACCTTTGCCAAATCCACGGGAACTTGATTCATGCTCTTATTGTGGACTTGGGAACGTTAGCAACATAATTGTAATACCCCGAATTTTATGAAATAAAAGTATTCAATTTTTCTTATAATTATTATTCTTTTCAGTAAATGGTTAAATTGATAATAGGGTTAAAGTTAAGGGTGATATGTAAAAATTTTACAAAGTAAGCAAGTTGTCATAAAATATTTGTTGTGTCGGGGAATTTTCGTTTGGTCGGAGAATATTCTTTTTGTCGGAGAATATTCGTATGATGACACAATCATTGGTAGACCCCACAACAGAATAACTGTCGGATATAGAAAGCGACAAAAATATTTTTTTATAAAAATAATGGCAAAACTTTATTGTTAAACTATTGAAATACCCGGTGAGAAAAGATTAATTAAATAGTTTGAACTAACTAAGAGAGAAAAAGTATGTATAAAACACAAGAAAATGAAATTAAAAATTAAATTTGAGTTTGAAGTTGAATTTGAATTTGGAGACGTGGACGAGATATTTGAGTCCGGGACGATGAAATTAGTCAAAATAGACTATAAACACAAAATTTGTCGAGGTTAACTTTTTGGCCAAAAAGTTAACTATTGACTTTTTTTGTAAAAAGTCAAACTTTGAAATTCAAAGATGAAATTGTTGATAAAAATATTTCTATTGTGTTGGGAATATTAGTGTTAGTGGAAATCGACATTTATTTCGATAATAGTTGATTTTTGGATGTTAAATTGACCAAACGAGTAATTAATCGGATAAATGAGCAATTAATTGGTATTAGTTCACATGCAATGAACTATTGGTTCACATTCAAGGAACTATTGGTTCATATGCAAGTACTATTAGGGGAGGTTATGCATGATTTATAATACTTGAGGGACTAAGTTAAAAATGGAGGCAAAGATAAAGGTACTAAAGTATAATTAATATTATAATTTACCACCTTTTCTTAGCCTATAAATACTACTTCATCCATTCATTATTTCCTACCAATTTGAAGAGCAAAGTTATAATCACAAGTTATAGTGAGAGAAACTATAGAGAGAAAGAAAAAGAGTATTATGCTACTTCACTATTGCAGTATCCAATCTCCTACTAAGGTAAGAGATATTATTTTTTGTATTCGTAAGTGATATTATTTTTCGTATTCGTAAGGGGTATTATTTCTTTCGTATTCGTAAAGGATGTTATTTACTTCATACTCATAAGAGTTGTCATTCTATTCCTTATTAATCTAAGGGAGTATCCTGTCTACGCGGATTACCGCATGCATGGTGAATAACCCTTCGTATTCATTCTTTATTAATCCGCGGGAGTAATCTGTCTACGTGGATTACCGCATGCATGGTGAATAACCCTTCGTATTCATTCTTTATTAATCTGCGGGAGTAACCTGTCTACGCGGATTATCGCATGCATGGTGAATAATTGTGACACCCCCAAAATAGGTATACATTACCCATTCTGAGTTGTCAAATACATGGTACAGAAATAACTACAACTTTATTATTACAATTGTCGTGCAAAATATGACAACACTTAAACTGTGAGTTTAAATACAAATATTGTCTTATAGACAATATCCACACCCAAATAAGTCCTCATTACAATTATTGATACATTATTTTATAAAAATGGTGAGGACTACTAAAACAACTTCTAGAACCATTATTCCATACCCCGACTAGTACTCGCTACATTCTCGCCTCCTGAGAAGAAAAATGGAAAAAAAGAAAAAGGGTGAGCTTAACTAGCCCAGTAAAGAATATTATGACTAAGATAATATAAAACAAATTATCGTTAGTCTTCAACAGGGAAAACTCTGAGAGAATATAATAAACAACAAGTTTTAGATTAATATTCACAGCGGAATTAATAATTCATAGAAGAGTTACGTAGAGAATGAAATCTACTATAATATATGAATTTAAAAGTCCATCATCAATATTTTATCCCTGTAACATCAATCAATATTAATCTTGAATCAAATATTCATCTTTGCACTACAGGCCAAAGATATTCATCAGTTGGTCATGTTCATCTCAACACCTGTACATCTTTGCATTACAGCCAAAGATATTCATCATAAAATCACATTAATCTTTGCACTACAGGCCAAAAATATTCAATAATATCATCATTTAGGACTGAGGATGATGAAAAATATTTTAAAGAAAACGAATCCAGTGAAACAAAAGAATAAATATTAAGGATTCGTATTTCGGTTTATCCATGTCCAAAAATACCTCATAAATAATCATAGTGGAGTAAAATTCAAGAATGATCAAAACATGGATACAATCAAAGCTAGTATCCATAATAGATATTTTGGACAAAAAGGAAAAAAATTTCATTTTTCGATGAATAGTGTCATATTCGTGAATAATTGTCGTATCGTGAATAAAGGTCGATATCGTGAATAAGTAACCTCGACACAAAAAATTTCCAAATTTGATTAAAAGTTCAAACCAATATTTTGGCATAATGATATTGAAGAAAATAATATCATTTAAGAAGAAAATAACATCCCTTACCTCGAAAGAATAGTACTTCTGGCTGGAATACTGGGTATAGTGTTGAAGAGAACTTGCACTGTATAACAACACTCAAAGTATCAAAATACTCACAAGAATACGCTCAATATATCGATAGAGAAAGAGAGAGAAAACTTTAGTTTCTGATGTGATTTTCAATTCTAACCCAAGCACCCTATTTATAGGAAATTGCTTAGAACACCAAAGCAGAAAATTTAATAAATTAATAATATTTATCAACCAAATTCCTATGCACACCATTGCCAACTGAATTCAGCCCCTAGCACATGTTAATGATGCCCACAAAATGGGAAAAACGTTTTTATTAAAAAAAATATTTAAAACTTTAAAATTCAATTATTCTGGAACTTCAATAATTCATAATAAATAGCCCTTTTGTCAGAAAAATTCGAACCTTATGTCTTTTCCATAGGAAATTTCATTATCTACAACTTTGCAGAAGAAAGTTTTTCCAAATTCTAAACAGAAATTGACCGAAATCCATAAACGGGTGATTTTACAAGCTATAATCAAATTTCAGTCAAAAAATGGGGTCCACCGACATGTTTTGTGATGCCCCCAAAATAGGTATACAACACCCATTTTGAGTCGCTAAATACATGGTACAAAAAGCAAACTACAACTTCAATAATACAATTATCGTGCAAAATACGACAACACATACTGTGAGTTTAAATACAAATATTGTCTTCTAGACAATATCCACACCTAAATAAGTCATCATTACAATTATTCATACACTATTTTACAGAAATAGAAAGGACTACTAAAACATCTTTCTAGAACCATCACTCCATACCCCGACTCGATCCTGCTATGTTCTCACCTCCTGAGAAAAAAAATGGAACAAAAAGGAAAAGGGTGAGCTCAACTAGCCTAGTAAAGAATATTATGACTAAGATAATATACAACAAATTATCGTTAGTCTGCAACAGGAAAAAATCTAATGGAATATAATAGACAACAAGTTTTAGATCAACAACAGCAGCGGAAACAACAATCCATTAGAAGAGTTAAGTAGAGAATGAAATCTACTATCATATATGAATTTAAAAGTCCATCATCAATATTTTATCCTCAGAACATCAATCAATATATACATCTTTGTACTCACGGACCAAAGATATTCATTTGTATCACCACCAATGGTCATGTTCATCTCAACACTGCTCATCTTTGCACTACTACCAAAGATATTTATCAGTAATCATTCATCTTTGCACTACAAAATCAAAGATATTCATCAAGTATCACCATTAAGGACTTAGGATGATGAAAAATATTTTAGAAACGAATCCAAATGAGATGAGAAGGACAAATATTGGGATTCAGATTTTGGTTTATCCAAATTCAATAATACTCCATAATAACCAAGTGTGAAGTAGAATTCAAAAATAAAGATCAAAACATGTATACAATCAAAGATAGTAACCATAAAAGACATCCGGAAGAAAAGAGAAAATTTCATTTTTGATGAATAAGTCTCAGATTTGTGAATAGTCAGATACGTGAATAGTAACCCCCGACACAAAAGTTCTAAATTTGATTAAAAGTTCGATCAATACTTGATAATGATATTGAAAGAAATAATATCATATATGAAGAAAATAACATCCCTTACCTCAAAAAGAAGTGCTTACTTGATCCTGAATATCGGATATAAAGTCGTATGAAACTTGCACCTTAATAGCAACTCTCAAAGTATCAAAATATTCACTAAAATACGCTCGACAATATAGAGAGAGAAAAACTTGTTTCGGTGTGATTTTCAATTCTAACATAAGCGCTCATTTATAGGAAAATGTTAGAGCCAAAAGGAGACTAAAATAATATAATATTATTTTTTTTTCCTAACTTCCTACGCCACCTCTTTTGAACAATTAGGCAGCCTTCTTTGAACCAAAATCAGCAGCCCTCACATGTTAAACAAAAGTGGGTCCCACACATAATTTAATAAAAATTATTTTATTTTCCGAAACTTCAATAATTCATAGAAAATAGCGCGTTTATCAGAAAAATATGAATTTTATGTCCATTCTGCCTGAAATCGAATTCTCTACAACTTTGCAGAAGAAATTTTTTCCAAATTCCCAACAGAAAATATCCAAAATCCACAAATGGGTGATTTTTAATACCTCCATTCCGCCAAAATACTGATAAAACACCTCAGCATTAATTCCTTCATTAATAACCACATAAATAAATCCATCATTAATATCTATATCAAATAAATATTTCCTTATCATATAAATTAATAATTAATTATTCACAAATAATATTACAGAATCACAATTATGACAACCAGACCGTTCTTAGGAAAGAGGGGGCTTTCTAATAAGGATTTCTCCTTACTGGCGCACAATTAGGTGACCAAACCTCTCTTTGATAAAACTTTCTAGACATTGCCAATAATGTTATCTAATAATATTATTTAAATAATATGAATTATTGATCTGATAATGAAAAATACTATGCAGTGACAATTATTAAAACAACAATAATATTAAATATCAACGCAAAGAATTATTGAATCAATAAAATAAAATATTGAATAAGAATTCACCGTAATAATTATTGAGTAGTGCCTTCTTACGCATTTAATCAATAATTCAATAATCTTCGCAAGCAATACTGCGTGCTTCTTGTGCAACCACACATATTACTATATTTTAACCACCGTATTCCAACAAGGTTAATCTGTGAATAACTACGCCAATTATTTATAAAAACTCATACTTTGTCATTTTCTTCATCCGACGCTTATTACATTATGAGGCCCCACGAATGGTCTGCTTGGTAAATTATTTAATATTCTCCGGCAAAAAGAATATTCCACGACCAAAAAGAATATTCCCCGACAAAAATGAATATTTTATAACCACTTGCTTATTTTGTAAAATTTGCACATTTCACCCATAACCAAAACATTATATCAAATTAACTCCTTATTATTTCAAGATAATGAATAGAGAAAATTCAATTTTATTTATAAAAAGCTGGGGTCTTACATGTTTAACATGTTTTTAACATTTATTGCAACAAAAATACTCTTCCTCCTCATATACTCATATATCCCATATTCATTGTAAAATATCACCATTATTATATTATAATAATATAATAAAATATTATTTTATTAGAAAAGATAAAATATCAATTTTCAACAATTGTCACTTTAAAATTTTCTCCGCTTATATTCACATAAAATCAATATTTTTCTCATCATATAAATCAATAATTAATTATTCACAAATAATATTACAGAAATCACAATCTTGACAACCGAGCGCTTCCTGTGAAAGAGGGGCTTTCCAATAAGGATTTCTCTCTTCTTTGGCGTGCAATTAGATGACCAAACCTATCCTTGAGATGTAACTTTCTAGACATTGCCAATAATGTTATCTAATAATATTATTCAGATAATATGAATTATTGCTCAGATAATGGAAAATACCGTGTAGTGACAATTATTTAAACAACAAGAATATAAAATATCAACGCAAAGAATTATTGAATCAATAAAATAAAATATTGAATAAGAATTACCGTAACAATTATCGAGTAATGCCTTCTTTACGTAAGAATCAATAATTGGTGCAATACCGCAAGTGCTTCTTGTGTTTTAACCACCGAGTATTTCAACAAGATAACTTGGTAATAACTACGCTGTTATTTATAAACAACTTATACTTGTGCTTTCTTTCATCCAATCGCTTTCCAGTTATGGGGCCCACACACAAGGTCAATTTGCCATTGTTATGCGAATATTCCCACAAAAGAAGAATATTCCACAACCAAACGAATATTCTCCGACAACAATGAATATTTTATAACCACTTGCTTATTCGAAATATTTGCGCATTTTACCCATAACTAACTACATTAATCAAATTAACCCTTACTATTTCAAAATAATAAATAGAGAAAATTCAATTTTATTTATAATAAATTGGGGTCTTACAATAATCCTTCATATTCATTCTTTATTAAATTATTGAAATGTTCTATCTACTCAGATTGCCGCATGACGGGTGAAAATCTATTTGCAGTTTCTCGTTATTATTTCATTTTATATTCCTTAATCTAAACTTACTATTTCTTTTATAATTCTTGAAATGATTAGAAATTCCTTGAGGCTTCATCTAATATCATTTCACTGAAATATTAGTCTGAACTCTCTTATTGAAATTTTAATCTTTTCATGTCGGGGTATTATTCATACGGTATTATTCATGGGTACTATTCATACAGTACTATTCATAATGGAATTTAATTTTCTTTTCTTTGTCCATATCTTTTATGAATCTTATTCTTGAAATTGAATCCATATTTTGATCTTCAAGTTAAAAATTTGGACATTATTGAACTCTGGATAAATTGAATTATAAATCTATAATATTTATCCTTGATCTCACTTGATTGATTCTTTATATCATTGTCATCATCTTCATGCTTATATTGTGCTAAAAGTCATCTTTGGCCTGTAGTGTAAAGAAGAACTGTTTATTAGTATGATTATGACCAGGAATTGTGTATTGGTATAATCATGACCTTTAATGTTACATATAAAGACTTTTGATGAAAGTTCTCTTTGCCCGCAGTTCAAAGAAGAACTGTTGATTGATATCTTTGGTCGTAGTGCAAAGATGAACTGTTGATTGATAGCTTTGGCCCGTGGTGCAAAGATGGACAGGTGTATGACATGATCATGACCATTGATGATACAAATAAATATCTTTGGCCCGTAGTTCAAAGATAGACTATTGTTTGGCATGATCATGACCATTGGTTTTACAGTTAAATGTCTTTGCTTCTTCTAGCTTATTCAACCTCCCTTCAATTCATGAGACTTGGAAACTCTTGATTCAGCAGTGAGGTCTAAAAAGACTCCCCTTCTCTTTATCCTTAGCTTTAGTCAAGTGCTATAGCAAGCTCACCCCGTGTTCATCCGGGGACTCTAATTCTTTTGAAGAGCCAAACTCACTACAAGAAAAAGGTCTATCAGCGACCAATTATATCAGCGACCGCATATCCGATCGCTGATATTCTTAATAGCAACCGATATCGGGCGACTTTACTATATTCTAGTCATTTAATTGATATTAGCGAATCGAATGTGGTCATTGATCGGTCATTAGAACAAATTTCCACCCAAAATTTGGCGGTGAAATGTCATGCCGTAGTTTTTTGTGATCATTATAATCACCGACCGCATCCGATCACGATAAGTCCATGTCATTAAAAATCAGCGACCGCATGCGGTCGTTGATCAACTTTGAATGAAATTAGTATCGTGCATTAAACTCGACCGCGAACAGAAGGAAAAAAAGAGGGAGCTCAAAATAGAGAGAAGAGGGAGAAAGGGGGGAGAGGAAGAGGAGTTGTCACCGCCGCCACCTGCCACCGGCCACCTACCACCTGCCGGCTGCCTAAGGAGATCAAATTTTTCAAACGAGTTGGGTTTCAAAGAGGGAGAAAGGGGGGAGAGGAAGAGGAATCTTCTAAACAGGTATT
The DNA here is from genome assembly GCA_020205615.1 of Panax quinquefolius. Taxonomy (NCBI): domain Eukaryota; kingdom Viridiplantae; phylum Streptophyta; class Magnoliopsida; order Apiales; family Araliaceae; genus Panax; species Panax quinquefolius. The sequence continues at coordinate 20,725,050 of CM035155.1, forward strand.
TATCTTCATTAATTGTAATTTCTTGAATCGTGTTTGAAATTGTATGTGAATTCTTTAGATTTGGCGATTGTGTGTATACCGTGTATTGGGTAATTCGTTTAGTCACCTATCGAATTGGGTAATTTGTTTTTATTTTAAAGTAGGTTTTTGTCATCAAATCTGGTAACCCTAATCTGGGTATTGGGTAATTCGTTTAGGTTTTTGTTGTAATTTGTTTTTAGTATCACAATTACTCCACACAAATAGAATTTGATTATTATTGCTTGCTTACCATTGTTGTGCTAGTGCTAGTGATAGTGATAGTATAACAAACTTGATAGCAGATATAACCCAATTCCATGTTAAATTTGGATAGTCAAGCAAAGAAAAAGAAAGGGTTCTAACTGAATCATAAGTATCAATTTCAACTTATTAAACTGTTAACGCAAGGTAAGTTTTAAATCTTGATTTTTGAAGCAAAAATTAACTGTTTTATATAATATTTAGAGTATTATAATTGTGCTAATTGGGTTTTATGTTAGATGGAGTTTAGTTGTTATTAGGAGAAATAAGGGAGGAGAATGTGGTTTAAAACATGTGCAAAGGCTTATGAAGTCTGTTCATAAAGTTTGTGCCTATATATGACATGTTTGATTGTATGCTTCATAGAACTGTTAAGACCAAAATGAGCAATTGAGGTACTGTAGTGAGTAAGGTATCCTTCATATATGTTATAGAGTATACATGGAATGTTTTGTATAAGCTACCTATCACATTAATCATATTGGTGCATGGTATTGTAGTGAGTATACTCTATATGTTATAGAGTATACATGGTACTGTAGTGAGTAAGGTATCCTTCATATTGTAAGTGTGGCTGGAAGTCTGTTTTAAAGTAAAAATCTTATTGGTGCATAGATTCAGAACTATTTCAGCAGAGCATATTACTTTGCTAGCTACCTATCACATTAATTTTGCTTCCTTGTTGATTGTCGTCTTTAGTTCCTTCAAGTAGTAGTTGATCCTCAGGAATAGTGATATTCTCAGGGTAATTCGTGCGCAAGACAAACAATAAGCTACTTATAATTTCTTCAATTAATTTCTTTATTTGTTACGTCTTAATTGAATTAATTTTCAGCAAGTAGTCAAAGATCTCAGCAGCCTTAGTTACATAATTAGTGTAAGTCCTCTTAGACACTTCCTAGTTTTCTAAACAATAAGTTTTCCTAACATAACCATATATAACAGAATCATAATAATGGCATAATCATTAGTTTAATTCTTAGTTATAAAATAAGATTGCTAAACAGATGGAACCTACCTTTAACCATGACAAATACAAGATCTTTCATAACTTAATCATAAAATAAGATTGATAAATAAAAATATAATAATATAATAATCATCTTAATTAATCTATGAATAATCCTGAAAGTATTGCAGAGATACAAAATAAAATCCCAATATATAATTGAATTTCAAATACTCAAACATCACCTTGTATATTTCTCTTGGTTTGTGTCTTGGGTGCCTAGAAATGACCATATATGCATGTCGTCGTGCATGTGGCTAGTTCATATTATAGTGGAGACTCTGGCAAATTTTTTTTTAGTCGGGTAGTTGCGAACATGGTACTGTATTAACGAGCTAATCATATGCTTACAAGTATGCTCAATTTATATGCTTACTAGCTAGTATGCTCAAGTCATATGGTTACAAGTATGCACTTAAGTCATATGCTTACAAGTATGCTTAAATGTTAATCATATGCTTACAAGTATGCTCAAGTCATATGGTTACAAGTATGCTTAAGTCATATGCTTAGAAGTATGCTTAAATGTTAATCATATGCATGCTTACAAGTATGCTCAAGTTATATGGTTACAAGTATGCTCAAGTCATATGTTAATATTTATAATGTTGTCTGTAGTAGGTACCGTGGAATCATGGACCTCTATTCAGACCGTAGTTAGATGGCACGACGAAAGTCAAGTGCCCGATAAATCTTCAAATTTGAATTTAGAAATTTGGTTGCCAAGTGTTTTTCTGAGTATGCGTATAGTCACCCTGAATGTATGAATGGTAAGTCGCAGAATCGATGTCCATGTTTGAAGTGTAAGAATGTAAATTATATGGACGTAGACATGGTAAACTATCATTTACTTGTTTCGGGTTCATGAGAAATTACGAAAAATGCTGGTGGGCACATAGGCAGAGAAGAGATGGTGGCATCACACAAGTACACAATTCGGGCAGTAGTACTCATCGTATGAATGAAATGGTTCATGATATTGCAGGGCCAGATTTTGATTGGGAACAAGGCAAAGAGCAACCTATGAATTCTGATTCCAAAGACTTCTTTAAGTTGTTAGATAAGGGTAGCGAGCCATTGTGGCATGGTTGCACCAAACACACTACATTGTCTATAGTGGCGACATTACTTAACATCAAGGCTGATCACAACATGAGCCATGAGTGTTTTGAGTCGCTCTTGAAGGCCATTAAGAGTATGTTGCCTGACGGTGAGAAATTATCTAGTAACTATTACTTTTGTAAGAAAATGGTAAAGACGTTAGGTCTTGAATACCAAAAGATCGATTCATGTCCCAATGATTGCATGTTATTTTATAAGGAAAATGAACAGATGACAAGGTGCACGTTTTGCAGTCATGATCGATTTAGTCCTAATAAAGAGGGTGTGACTACAAAAAAATCAAGTATACCGTTTAAGATTCTAAGGTATTTTCCAATAACACATCGGCTAAAAAGATTGTACATGTCTTTAAGAACAGCTGAACATATGAGTTGGCATACGAAATCTCCAGCTAAAGATGGAGAACTAAATCATCCCGCAGATGGGCGGGCTTGGAAAGATTTCAACTTAGCACATCCTGGATTTGCATTGGAACCTAGAAACGTGAGGCTTGAATTGTCCACCGATGGTTTCAATCCATTTGGCCACTCAGCTGTACCGTAATCATGTTGGCCTGTGATTGTTACTTCGTACAACTTACCTCCTTGGATGTGTATGAAACAACCATACTTGTTTCTTTCACTCATGGTTCCTGGTCCTAAGAGTCCTGGAAAGAACTTAGATGTTTACTTGAGACCTCTTATAGACGAGTTGAAGGTATTGTGGGAGGTTGGAGTATAGACTTGGGATGTTGCAACAAAAATAAATTTCAACCTTAGGGCAGCGGTTATGTGGACTATAAGTGACTTCCCAGCTTATGGTATGTTAGCTGGATGGAGTACACACGAGAAGTTGGCTTGTCCGTATTGTATGCTTATGAAAAATGTTCATAAGTATTATAACTTAGATGTAAATATCTTTAATATATGCTAATTGATGTTGTATATTATAGTGATTTTTCAAATAATAAAATCATCAAGTGCATATCATAGCTGTGTTTACAGAATTGGCCTATACCTGTGATTACGTGGGCGAGCACACCTATCGCCCTGAAGGATCTTTGCTTAAAGCGAAATTTCGTATATTTTTTAATTATGACAGATAATATTAATATAATATTAATATAATATTCAAAGGATAATTATTTAGTAATATTATTATTGTTGTTTTATTTGCAGAAACGGTATAAATGGGAGGACGCATAGGCTTCAGTGATACATACATTATTCTAGCGTAAGTCGCATGGTCGCACTAAAAGATAATTTGAATAAAGAAAGACAAAAAGCCCTTCACAATGCCGAGATCGACCATCCAGGCCAGTGAGAAGATTACATGCACGAGAATAGCCCCTGGTGGTGCACCCAGGCCATATGGGCTGAGATGTGTGCCCAATGGAGAGCTGAGAGCTGGGTGAAAAGACGAAAGACTGCCGCCACCAACAGATCCTTGGGTGTACCCGATGGCGAAAAGGCTAAAGGGACATACAAGGGCGGTAGTATTTCACAGCTAAAAGATATCAACGCCGAGTACGTGATTTACAAGTTTTAATATGTTTACAATCATGAATTATAGAAAATATATCACATTTTTACTTAGTAATATTATGCTATTTTTGTATAGAGTCTCAGCCTCAAGTTCAAATTTATCTATCATCGGTTTGGATGTGTGCGTGGCCACTAGTGATGATTCCGCACTTGAGGCTATCCAGATAATGGTAATAAATTTTAACAACTTGATCTTGTTTATCAATGCTTACGTAATTAATTTATTTTTAACTATTTAATTGTTAACATGATGACAGACACTTATAAGCGTTTATTGAATGAAGCGCTTTATCCTGAAGGCACTCCACGTCCTTTATTGATCAAGAGTTGTGGGAGAGGCGTACATTGTGAAGGAGAACTACATTAAAGGTCAAGGAGAACGACGACGCCCATCCTTCAGTGGCTCAGGTTGCTCTTTTACCCAGTCTACACAGTCATCAAGCCATACAGCTGTTCATACTCCGGCTGATTGTGTGAGAGCTATATGTTGAGATTGCGATCTTCTGAAGATACTGGGCGGGCATCTGGGGGCTCTAAGTCTTTGTGGAGTTAGTCAAGCGATGCTAAGTAAAGATCCCACAACACGGGGATGGCGACGAGATATAAAATTAATTTGTTGTATATATTGTCGCAATATACCAATATTAACATAGTTAGTATATATTTGTAACTTGTTTTATTATTTTGTTAATTACAGGGTGATCAAGGAGGCGATGATGCTTGACGTACCTGCTTTAGATTAGTTTTGTAGTTATAGTATAAGCTTGTACTTGTATATTCATTCTTTGGATGTTTGTATGTTACTTAAACAAGTTTTGAAATGTTATTATATTTATTCAAATCATATTGGTTTTTAAAGGTTTATATACTAGTTTGGTGTATGTGTTGGTGGACGATGGATGTTTATATTGTTGTGTATGCTGTTGTTGGGTATGTGTGTTGGGATAAAGCAGGTACAAAATAGGTATAGGTTTTTGGGAATTCTGCAAAACAGCAAAAATCTGTTTTTTATTTTTTCCATATCAGCGACCGGATGCAGTCGCTGATACCGGTCGCTGCCACGTGGCCACATCAGCTTTGGCCCTGGACCATGCTGACTTAGCTTAGTGACCGAATTTGTCATTTTGGTCGCTCATATCGATCGCAGATATGTCGGTCGCTAATTGTGGTCGCTGATGTGCATCCTAGCGACCAGAATTTGTGCGACGACTATTAGCGACCGCATGCGGTTGCTGATGGATATCTGCGACCGTCTGTGGTTGTTAATAGGTGGTTGCTGATAAACCTTTTTCTTGTAGTGACTCTCTTCGGCATTCGATGCCTCCGCCTTAGACATTCATTACTTATAGTGACTCTTCCCTGATCCTCCCCCTTTTATTCAATTCTCTTCTCTCTTTTTTTCTACGTTTAAGTCATGTTCCACTCCTTGACGAACTTCGCAAACCCTTTGTCCATCTCCGAGATCTCCTTTTCGATCTTTTAAATTCTCCTGAATGAGCCGTAGTGCACTGACAGACAATTGATTGGCATAATCATGACCATTGGTTTTATAGTTGAATATCTTTGGCCCATAGTGCAAAGATAGACAATTGATTGGTATGATCATTGTTATTACATTTGAATGTCTTTATCCTTTGGGGCAAGGATATTGAGTGAAAGTTCTATTAAGCCTTTGTGACAAGGAGAAACTGTTAATTTACATGATTATGAACATGAATTATGAATTCAACTATAATAATTGGTGTTACAGGTGAAGACAGGTAATGAAAGTTCTCTTTGTCTTGGGTACAACAAAGAACTGTTGATGGGTATTACAGGATTGAAATATTAATGATGGACTTTTAATTTGGGGAAGATAGTAGACATTATGTTCTACTTGACTCTTCTAATGGATTGTTGATTTCACTGCAATTATGGTTGAACACTTTTATCATCTACCATATGTTCTAAATATCTGATTTATTACTGATGAAGACTACTGATAATTTGATTATCTTTAATCATAATTATATTCTTTATTGGGCTATTTGTGCTCATACTTTTGCTTCACAATTCCTTTCAGGTAATAAGAGTGTAGCTGGGTCGAACGTGAATATAAGGGAAATATAGTAATGGTCTGTAATTGTTGAAGTTTCTCAATACATTATAAAATAACATGACAATATATAATTGTATTGAGGACTTAAAGTGTGTGTCGTATTTTATACGTCATTTAATAGTTAATTTTGGTGAACAAAAATAGGGTGATGAGAACCCGACTTTGAAAGCGTCAAAAATACTCCCCATTAGAATGAGGAGGACATAAATCTTCTCGTGTTCCTTTGAAAACTTGAAATATTTGTTATTGTATTTTATACGGTATTATAATAATTTGGGTGTGTATATTGCCATTTTATATTCATTACAATATTTTTATTAAAACTTACAACTTATGTCCTGTCGTATTTTGCACGATAGTACTAGTTTAATAGTTGTATAAAGTAAGATTTGTGTTTGGATTCTGTACCGTGTATCTGGCGACCCAGAATAGTTCGTGTGGACCTATTTTGGGGGCGTCACAACAATGGCCTTTCCATACATGGGGAATGTATCTTATAGGTCTCATTCATCCGAATTTCAAGGGCAACATTTGGATCTTAACCTCCCCCAAGATGTACACAAAGTGGATGAAAGCAAAACCTTTAAAGAAGGCTACGGGGCCGGTAGTGGAAAGTTTTATCAAGTAGCACATCCTTTATCGTTTCGAAATCCTGAAGATCATTTATCAGATAATGGAACTCCCTTCATTAATAGGGATATAAAAAATCTGGTGGAAAGATACATGATGAAACACTACAAATCATCACCCTACTACCCGAAAGGCAATGGACAAGCAGAGGCCACAAACAAAACCTTGATCAAAATCTTATCAAAAACCCCAGACGATCATCCGAAGACATGAGGAGAATAATTACCAATAACATTATGGGCATATCAAAATTCAAAAAGAAAGCCTACGGGCGAAACCCCTTACGCGTTGGTCTATGGTGATGAAACTATCTTGCCCGCTGAAATAGAAATCTCTTTGGCTAGGATGAGGCTTCAAAGCTTAGTTGAGGAAGAGAACTGGCCAACTGCCCTGGAGGCTTTAGTTGACTTTCGAGACAAAGCTAAAGAAAAACTAGAATGGTATCATGGAAGGCTGCGATGACAATACAATACCGCAGTGGTACGATGACAAATTTTGGTGAGGGACTTGGTGCTCAAGACAACTAATCAAGTCATGAGGGGAACACCAACCACTAAATTTTACCCCAAATGGAAAGGCCCGTATAGGGTACGAGAGATCTCTGAAAGCGGGTATTACAAGATATCTCATGTGGGATCAGATGCTATCTTAAACCCATTAAACTTGAAATGGGTAAAGAAATATTACATATGAGATGGTCATCACCAAAAAAGTTATACTTTCAACTTCAAAAGTAATCGAGGCACTAATTATAAGTCATCGGACTAGAAAAGGTATACTTTCAACTTCAAAAGTAATCGAGGCATATGACTATAAGTCCTCGGACCAGAAAAGTTATACTTTCAACTTCAAAAGTAATCGAGGCATCTGACTATAAGTCCTTGGACACGATAAGTTACACTTTCAACTTTAAAAGTGATTAAGGCACCTGGGTATAAGCCCTCAACCCCGAGAAAGTTGCACTTTATCTCTAAAAGAATTCATTATTTGAAACGTTATGATTTTCATTAAAAGCAATCTGATTATCAATAAATTATCAAACTTTCACTTATACTTGAATAATTTTTTTGTTTTCTTAAAAAAATTATAGATTTAAGTGTTGGTTTGTATGAAATAAAAAAAAAACAGTTTTTTCTTTAATAAAATTCATGTTTGCTCTTTTATAATGCTTATGGTTTGCCTTGGAGTATTAATTTGAACAACTTGAGATTCAGTGTTAAATATTAAGTTTTAAGGAATTAATCATTTAAATTAAAGACAGTCAATAAAGATAAAGAAACTCTATTTTGATAAATGAAATATATGTAAATGAGTTTTCTGAAACAAGAAATCTAAAAGACTACAAAAATTTATGATCTAAAGGCCATGACATATCGAACTGAAGAGGGGGCATAACTAAAGCCTATAAGTCAGCAATGGCAGTATCACGAATCTTAAGATTTATAGCTTTCAGTTTCCTAACATCTTGGGTAGTTAACTCAACATCCCGAAACTTGAACTTTAGATCCCGAGACTAGGCCTCTAATTTTCTTGGGGTTTCATCAAGATCCGAAAGTTGTTCTGAAAAGGATTCATCTTTATATTTACGTGCAGTGACCTCCGAACGAAGTGCAATAATACAAAAATTTGAATTGAAAATATCTAGCCTAACACGAAAAAGAGACATATCCAAACCCACGGCTGCAAGGTCGTCAACATCATTGTTAAATCTCTCCAAGTCCTCTACTTGCAAAGAGTATAAAGAAAGATTGTGTAGCTCGAGAACAAAGTTGGTGAGTTGATCTATGAAGAAGGTTTTGGCAGGGGTTGCTTTAATAATTGGTCGATCAAGTATATGTGAGAATCGAGCTAAGAGACGCTATAGATTTTCATGACTATAAGAGGAAATCTGAAAGCCCCTCTAAGAAACAAGATTTCCACTTGGATTGAAGGAAGCTCTAGCGGGAGCTATTTTAGAAGCTATTATAGAATTTATCGAGACAAGGGATGAAGGAGCAGGTGGTTGTTGTACTGCTGATGACTCCTTGAAGCCTTAGCCATCCAGAGGATAATCAAGGTCACTATACAACGAGGTGGCAACATTCGGATGAAGAGCATCAAATAAAGCAAGTGCCTCAACAGGCAAAGACAAATCTTTTATCTTCTCGCTCTGAAAAACAAAATGACAAACATAATATATTATGAAAAATAATAATAATAATAAATCAAGAAAATTAGTCCATACTTTTGTTTTGAACAAGATTGCTTAAAGATTTTTCTGTTTATTTTCACAACATTATTGAGAGAATTTGTATCACAGTAAGGTGAAACAAAAAAATTCTTATGGTACGTGCATACTAAAAAGTGAAATAAAAAAATAGGAATATAGGTTAGTTAGTTCTAAAAAAAAATCATGCATGAGTTATTAAAAGCATGTGAAGATTTCACTAATCAGAATAACATAAAACGTACACACATGAAATTAGAAGCATACACTGTTAGAAATTTATGGAAGATGCTAAATTATAAAAGAAGTGAAATATAACTTTGAAGAACACTTAAGAATACTTTCATTTCACTTGCTTTAAATGAACTAAGTACATGACAAATTATAAGACTCATAGGATACTTCTAGAGTTACGATAATAATTACTAGATGACTAAATTCATGTACATGAACCTAACCATTACATGTTCCAAGATATTTTAAATACATTCATATACATACATATATCATGTATTTAGACATTACACTTAATAATTCATGAACATTCTAGAATTAATTTGGTTTAGTTAACAAGGCCTCCCGTAAACTAAATTTATGTTTCACAATGTCGCAAAACCTTTTGATCTTTCGATTCCAACACTAGAAACTCTTTTTCTATTTCCACGGATGTGAATGACATAAATAATGTTTTTTGTTTGCTAGATCGTAAGTCAGGCTTCTGAAAATTAGTTAAAGCAATACGATCTAGGACAACTTTCAAATCTTCTAATTACTTCAAGTGCATAATCTGTTCAAGAAACTCTTCCATATCAACACGTAATAATTCCATTTGTTTCTCTAGTTTCTGCCTCTTCACCTTAAGTTCTTCAATGGAATCATTCAGCTCTGTCCATTCCTTGCCTCTTCTTAACTTCACGATCCAAATTGATTTCTTTTCTCTCACTATCAAGTCTATTCATTTTTAAATTAACATGTTCTATTTCTTTTGCCAATGTTTCCCTTAGTGAAGTAATATGCTGCAATTCTTGCTTCAAAAGAATAGTTCCATCTTGTTGTTTTCCTATCAATTCACTTTGGCAAATATCCCATCATTTAGTGGCACATCACACTCATCTCCAGTTGCTAGTCTACCATTATCTCCAAATGCATATTATGGCTTCACTATCAGGAGGACCTTCTCTTCCTTCTTCATTGTCTTTATGACTTTTGACATAGCAGGACAGAGATACCAATCTTTCACAATGAACTCCACCCCATTAGATTTCAAAATTAGCATTCCATCCTCAAGCCTAGCCTCATATTTAACTAATACTTCATCTAGGTCTTTAGGATTTCGCCAGTTTTCTCCTTCAGTAAGTATCTTCTTGAATATTCCTCCATCTTTACATATATCCTTGACACTTGAGACCAAGAGAGCAACTCAACCTCAAACTGGATTCCATCAAGCAAAGTACCCACATAATGAACTTTAACTTCATCACCAGAGCCAGGATGTTCCCATCCTTCACCTTCCTTAACCAGCTTCTTGCTTAGCCCATTCTTTCCTATCTCCACAAAATTCATCACTCTAAATACCAAATCATTTTTTTTGATATTCAAAATATTTTTCTCATGCTCATCCAAATTTTTGAACTATTTCTTTTCATCCTTTTCGTCAACAATCTCTTCTATTTTTTTAATTTCGACTATTTCTTCGTCGTTTTTTTTCTTCTTCTTATTTTACCTCTTCAAATGCTTCTTTACTTGGCGTCTCTTTAATTTCTCCTTTTTTATCTTCAAAATTCATAATTTTATCAACACAAATCTTTTCGTCTTCCTCTTTCGAGATATCTTCAAAAATTTCTTTTTTTCTTTCTTCTTAAACTTCATCAATTTCTTTTACAAGTTTATCATCTTCTTTCAAAAACTGAGACTCTTTAGATAATGATGGACCTTTATAATTATTGCAAATTAATTCAAGTTCATTCTATAACTGAGATAAAGAATCAAAACTCGCAACATGTTTCCAAACTTCTTCATGCATTACTCCTTGCAAAATCTTCCTAGTTCTTTTTCCTTTCATTTCTCGAACTTTTTTTGAAATACAGTTTTCTGGATTTGCAATGACATCTTACCATAAATTTCAAGTTTCAAGAAATACTCTAATTGTGACGCCCACAAAATAGGTATACATCACCCATTCTGAGTTGTCAATACATGGTACAGAAACAACTACAACTTTATTATTACAACAATCAAACTGTGAGTTTGAATACAAATATTATCTTCTAGACAATATCTATACTCAAATAAATCCTCATCACATTTATTGATACATTATTTTACAAAAATGGTGAGGACTACTAAACAACTCTCTCTAGAACCTTCATTCCATACCCCGACTCTTACTCGCTATATTCTCCCCTCTTGAGAAGAAAAATGGAACAAAAAGGAAAAGGGTGAGCTCAACTAGCCTAGTAAAGAATATTATGACTAATATAATATACAACAAATTATCATTAGTCTTTAACAGGGAAAAAATCTAATAGACAACAAGTTTTAAATCAATATTCGCAGCGGAAATAATAATTCATTAGAAGAGTTAAGTAGAGAATGCAAACTACTATCTTCTATGTATGAATTTAAAAGTTCATCGCCTATCTTTTATCCCCAGTAACATCAATCAATATATATCTCGAATCAAATATTCATCTTTTGCACTACAGCCAAAGATATTCATCGATTAGTCATGTTCATCTAAACACTGCTCATCTTTTTGCACTACGGGCCAAAGATATTCATCGAAATCATTTATCTTTGCACTACAGCCAAAGATATTCAATAATATCATCATTTAAGACCGAGGATGATGAAAAATATTTTAAAGAAACGAATCCAAAGAAACAAAAACGACAAGGATTAAGGATTAAGGATTCAGTACTTTGTTTTATCCATGTCCAAAAATACCTCAAAAATAATTATAGTGGTGTAAAATTCAAGAATGATCAAAACATGGATACAATCAAAGCTAGTATCCACAATAGATATTTTAGACGAAAAGGGAACATTTTTATTTTTCGATGAATAGTGTTTATTCGTGAATAAGTGTCGTAAGATAATGAATAAAGCCATATACGTGAATAAGAACTCTCCGACACCAAAAGTTCCAAATTTGATAAAAACTTCAGATCAATATTTCAAAGATAATGATATTGAAGAAATAATATCATTACGAAAAAAATAATATCCCTTACCTCACAAAAGACAAGATTTAGTTGAAACACCTTGATATAAATGACTTGAACTTGCAATCCGATATAGCAATACTCAAAATATACTCAAAATACTCACAAGAATACGCTCGATAATATAGAGAGAGAAAACTTCAGTTTCTGGTGTGATTTTCAATTCTAACCTAAGCACCCTATTTATAGAAAAATGCTTAGAACACCAAAGTAGAAAATTTAATATAATATTAATATATATAAAATTTTTCCTACGCACACTCTTATAAACTAAAATCAGCTCATTTCAACAACCAATCAGACCCACCAAACATATCAAAAATGTTTTTCTAATTTAAATTATTTTAAACTTTCAAAAATCAATTATTTCGGAGCTTCGGAACTTCAATAATTCATAATAAAGAGCCCTTTTATCAAAAAAATTCGAATCTCACGTGTTTTTATAGGAAATCCAATTCTCTACAACTTTGCGTAAAGAAAGTTTTTCCAAATTCCAAATGTAAATCGACCAAATCCACAAACGGACAATTTTACAAAGTTATAATCAAATTTCAAATTCAAGAAATGGGGTCCACCGACACATAAAACATGCTTTAAATATTTTTGGTAACAAAATACTCCTCCTCCACATATACTCATATATCCCACATTTATCGTAAAAATATCATCATTATTATATTATTAAAATATAATAATATATTTAAATGAATTATTTTATCGTAAAAAGATAAATTTCAATTTTCAACAATTGTCACATTAAAAATCTTCTCCATCTATATCCACATAAAATTAATATTTTCCTCATCATATGAATCAATAATTAATTACTCACAAATAATATTACAGAATCACAATATTGACAACCAAAAGCAGCTTCCTGTGAAAGAGTGGGCTTTCCAATAAGAATTTCTCCTTACTGGCGTGCAATTAGGTGACCAAACCTCTCCTTAGAAAGAACTTTCTAGACATTGCCAATAATGTTATCTAATAATATTATTCGATAATATGAATTATTGCTTCGATAATGAAAAATACCGTAGTAATGACAATTATCAAAACTACAACAATATAAAATATCAACGCAAAGAATTACTAAATCAATAAAATAATCTTTAAGAATTATCGTAACCATTATCGAGTAGTGCCTTCACGTAAGAATCAATAATTGGTGCAATACCGTGTCTACCGTGTTTTAACCACCGAGTATTTTAACAAAGATAATTCTGTAAATAACTACGCCTGCTATTTTTAAACAACTTATATTTGTCGCTTTCTTCATCCAATCGCTTCCATAAATGGGGCCCATTAAAGATCAAGCAAGCATCGTTCATTAATAATATTCCACGACCAAACGAATATTTCCGACAACAATGAATATTTTATAACCACTTGCTTATTTTGAAATATTTACTTATTTTACCCATAACTATCCATATTAATCAAATCAACCCTTACTATTTCAAAATAATAAATAGAGAAAATTAAATTTCATTAATAATAAGTTGGGGTCTTACAACCTCCCTTCCTTATGAAATTTCATCCTCGAAATCGACGACGTCACGTCGGTGTGTTTCAAAAGGTGAGGATACCTCGCTTTCATTTCCATTTCCAATTCCCAGGTCATTTCCTCTATAGCATGATTCCTCCACAGAACTTTAACTTGTGGTATGACTTTTGTGCGTAGGACATGCTCCTTCTTATCCAAGATCTTGACAGGTACCTCTTCGTACATTAAGTCTTCGGCTATCTCGTCCGGTTCTAACTCTATAACGTGGTTCAGGTCTTTCACATATTTACGAAGTACAGATATGTGAAACACATTATGAACACAAGACATACTCGGAGGTAACGCGAGTCTATAGGCTACATTTCCTACTCGGTCAAGAATTTGAAATGGACCAATAAATCATGGATTGAGCTTTCCTCTCTTCCCAAATCTTGTAACTCCCTTCCATGGAGCAACTCGCAACAATACATGATCCCCTATACTAAATTCCACGTCCTTTCGATGAAGATCAGCATAACTCTTTTGTTGATCTTGTGCCATTTGTATACGTTGTCGAATCATTTGGATCTTTTCTAGTCATCATACGCATTAACTCGGTCCCAACAATGTTGCTTCACCCACCTCATCCCAACATATTGGAGAGCGACACTTTCGTCCATATAATGCTTCAAATGGAGCCACACCTATACTTGCACGATAACTGTTATTGTAGAGAGAATTCCACCAATGGTAAATACTTATCCCAACCGCCTTGAAGTCTAGGACACGTAGTCTTAATAGATCTTCAAGAGTTTGAATAGTCCTCTCTCGATTGTCCGTCTGCTTTAAGGATGGTATGCCGAATCAATCAGAAATGCGTGCTATAGCTTTTTGCAAGCTAACCCAAAATCTTGAAGTGAATCTTGGGTCACGATCCAAAACTATGGATATCGGCATGCCATGCAACCTCACAATCTCATTTACATATATACTAAAGAAGACGTTCAAGGGAGTAAGTCTCCGTGTCAAGAAATGAGCGGACTTGGTTAATCTATCAACAATAACCCAAATGGCATTGATGCCTTGAGAAACCATAGGAAGACCCGTAATCGAAATCCATGGTAATGTGTTCCCACTTCCATTTCGAAATCTCAAGTGGTTGCAACGGACCCTTAGGTACTAGATGCTCCGCCTTTACACGCCGACAAGTTAAACACATCGAGATAAACTTTGCAATCTCTCTCTTTATATTGTTCCACCAAAATGTATGTCAAGATCACGATACATTTTAGTACTTCCGTGATGGATTGCAAATGGTGTATCAGGTGCCTCCATCATAATCTTGTACTTCAAATCGTAGTCGTTAGAACACAAAGTCCGGAGTGGACTCAAGTATTCCTTCTTCATCAATTCTCGCCCTAATAGCACCTTCAGATTTTTTCTTCTTCATACGATCATTTCCGGCTTGGTGGCTTGAAGCAACCTTAACTTTTTCTATTAAAGTTGGCTCTATCGTATACTTGACATCATCGCACTCATTCCCGCATATGATCTTGTACTCAACGCCGTCGGCAATACCACGCGCTCGCTTTTCCGTGATGGTATTGAATAGTGTGGTCGTAATCTTTCAACAACTCAAGCCAACGTCGTTTGCGCATGTTGAGTTCCTTTTGCGTGAAGAAATATTTTAGGCTTTTATGGTCCGAATATATCTCCACTTTCTCCCCATATAGATAGTGCCTCCAGATCTTTAATACGAAAACGATCACGCTAACTCTAGATCATGAGTAGGATAATTCCTCTCATACTCTTTTAAGTTGTCGCGAGGCATAAAGCTATGACTTTCCCACGCTGCATGAGAACACATCCTAACCGCTTTGCTCAAGCATTGTCAGAGATAACAAATCCATCCGTACCGCATGGTATTGTTAGAAACAGTGCGAAAAAATGAGTCTCCTCTTGAGCTCTTGGAAACTCTTCTCGTATTCCTCGCTCCATACAAATTTTATATCTTTCCGAGTCAGCTGAGTTAATGGAGTAGCGATTCGAGAAAATCCTTCCACGAATCTCCGATAATAACCAGCTAAGCCCAGAAAGCTACGTACTTCGGTCACCGACTTCGGTTGCTCCCAACTTTGTATTGCTTCAATCTTCGCCGGGTCCATGGATACTCCATGTTTTGACACCACGTGCCCAAGAAATGCTACTTCTTCAAGCCAGAACTCGCATTTCTTCAATTTGGCATATAGTTTGTTTTCACGAAGCCTTTGGAGTACCAGCTTCAAATGGTGCTCATGATCTTCACGACTTTTGGAATATATGAGGATGTCATCAATAAAAACAAAAACGAACTGATCTAAATATTCCTCAATACTTGGGCTCATCATATCCATGAAAGCCATAGGAGCATTAGTCAATCCGAAAGACATGACTAAGAATTCATAATGCCCGCATCGAAGTTCTAAAGGCGGTCTTTGGAATATCCTCGCCTCTAATCTTCACCGATGATATCCGTAATCGAGAATCGATTTTTGAAAAGAATTGTGCTCCTTGCAACCGGGTCAAACAAGTCATCAATACGAGGTAGAGGATACCTATTCTTAATGGTGACATGGTTCAATTCCCGATAGTCAATACAAAGTCGCATACTACCGCCTCTTTCTTCTTTACTGAATAAAACAGAGCACCCCAAGGAGATGTACTAGATCGAATGAAACCGATGTCCAACAACTCCCCGTAGTTGGACCTTTAACTCCTGAAGTTCAATAGAGCCATTCGATATGGGGTTTTAGAAATGGGCTTTGTACCGTGTTCAAGATCAATAAAGAATTCAACTTCACGCTCGAGGGTAATCAGAAAAGTTCTTCAGAAATACGCCAGAAAGTCAATAACAATAGAATATTATTCAAATTCGACGTGTCTTTATTCAAATCCATAACATGGGCTAAGAAAGCTTGACATCCGCTTTTCAATAAACGAATAGCTTTATGATTAGATATGATGTTGATTGATTTTAATGGTTTAGTTGCTTGAATTGCATAACAAAGTTGGTTAGAATATGAAAACTAACAACCTTACGAAAATAATCAATTTTGGCATGATGAGTAGTTAACCAATCAATCCCTAAAATCACATCAAAAGCAAGTATCTTTAAAGAGATAAGGTCAACAGGTAAGGTGATGGTGCCAACTTGAATCAAACAAGATTTATAAACAGTGGATGTGATGAAAGTTTCTCCTAACGGAGTTTCCACAGATAGGTCAAAGTCTAATTTCTCCTGAGTCAAGTTTAAACGCTGAGCACAAGCAGAGAGAGAAAAATGAATGGGTAGCACCCAGATTATCAAGTAAGGTATAAACTTCACAAGAATTTATAAATAGCTTACCCGTGATCACCTCATTTGGTTCCTCGATTTTGACCACCACAACAAACGCTTCTTCCAGAACCGCTGACTTTGACTTTTTTGGGATAGTCTTTTGAGTCACCATCCCCGCTGAACTAGGTTTCACTACCATACAATCTCGAGCGATATGTCCTTCATTTCCACAATTATAGCATACCTTGAATTGTTGTGGGCGCTTTGACCGATATGTCCCTCTTTCCGCATTTATAGCATATACGACCGGTGGTCGTTCTCCTCCCTTAGAACCGATTCTTTCGGCCAGACTGCTGCCTTCACATGGTCGTTGTTAAATCTCCTCTTTTAAAATCTCCTCCCGACTCGCTTCTTTCTATTTTCACGGCCATGATTACCACCGAGTGTTTACCATTTTTGTCCGCCTTTTCTTTCTCCTTTGGTTATCATTGTTTTGTTGATCGCTATCTCCGATATTATCCTCGTTTGTGGTCCCCGGTTGACCGTATACTTGTTATCTCGCTATAATAATTGAGCCCTGCTTACAACATCCGAATAGAGAGAAAATTTATGAGAAATGAGATATCGACGTATCTGGTTTCAAACCTCTAAGAAACATCCGCGTTATACGCTGCTCCTCATTCTCCACCAAATGAGGTGCAAACCCGATAACTCAGCAAACTTTTCCTCGTCTCGAAACACCGCCATGTTATTTTGCTTCCGTCTAATAAACTCCACTTCCTTCATATGACGAACACTTTAAGGAAAGTATTTGTCATTAAATAGTTTCTGAAATGTCTCCCAAGACATGCCGAAAAGTACCGGATGGGTACGCTTCACGCATCCCACCAAGAGAATCCGCCTCATTACTGAACATAAAGGTGGTGAATGGCACCTTCGCTCCTCCGCATCCCAATACATCAAATATCTTGGTGATTTGTTTGACCCATGTCTCGCCTTGATCGGATCCGGCTTTCCTTAAATTCGTGGTCCCAAATCTTTGAACTGTTTGGTCGTGACAACCCGTGAATTGCTATCATTTCCTCCTCATTTTGAACACGAAGTCTCCTCGTCTAATTTTGCATGAATCGCAAAAAGCTTCTAAACATCCCTCGCTCATCATCTCGCTTTCAATGGTGTTGTTCACAGGAGGAACATTGCCACTGCTGTTACGCTCTCCTCGCTGGTGAGTACAAAGCGTCTCACTGGTCTCATTTCTCATCATTAATATTCTCACCGACATTCTCAAATATCATCATAAAACAAGGGTTAATTAAGGAAATTAATATATCACATAATATCCCTATATATTGACCAACTAACAAATAAGCTTAGGTAAGACACACTAGCGCGAAGGATTTACTCGCCTCTCCTCTCTAGTTCTATTCCCCCGATCTCCGCCAGAGATCATATCCCTAAGCTCGATACCAATCTGCGATGCCCCCAAAATAGGTATACATCACCCATTCTGAGTTGTCAATACATGGTACATAAACAACTACAACTTTATTATTACAACAATCAAACTGTGAGTTTGAATACAAATATTATCTTCTGCACAATATCTATACTCAAATAAATCCTCATCACATTTATTGATACATTATTTTACAAAATGGTGAGGACTACTAAACAACTCTCTCTAGAACCTTCATTCCATACCCACTTTCAGACTCGCTATATTCTCCCTCCCGAGAAGAAAAATGGAACAAAAAGGAAAAGGGTGAGCTCAACTAGCCCTCAAAAGAATATTATGACTAAGATAATATACAACAAATTATCATTAGTCTTCAACAGGAAAAAATCTAATAGAATACAGACAACAAGTTTTAAATCAATATTCGCATGATGAAATAATAATTCATTAGAAGAGTTAAGTAGAGAATGCAAACTACTATCTTCTATGTATGAATTTAAAAGTTCATCGCCTATCTTTTATACCTCGTAACATCAATCAATATATATCCGAATCAAATATTCATCTTTGCACTACAGCCAAAGATATTCATCACCGTCATGTTCATCTAAACACTGCTCATCTTTTTACTACGGCCAAAGATATTCATCGAAATCATTCATCTTTGCACTACTGCCAAAGATATTCAATAATATCATCATTTAAGACCGAGGATGATGAAAAATATTTTTAAAGAAACGAATCCAAAGGAAACAAAAAATGAGGATTAAGGATTAAGGATTAAGGATTAAGTTCAGATTTGTTTTATCCATGTCCAAAAATACCTCAAAAATAATTATAGTGGTGTAAAATTCAAGAATGATCAAAACATGGATACAATCAAAGCTAGTATCCACAATAGATATTTTAGATGAAAAGGAAAATTTTTTATTTTTCGATGAATAAAGGTCGTGATTCGTGAATAAAGTCGATATCGTGAATAAGGCCGTATATCGTGAATAAGTAACTCAGACACCAAAAGTTCCAAATTTGATAAAAACTTCAGATCAATATTTCAAAGATAATGATATTGAAGAAATAATATCATTACGAAAAATAATATCCCTTTCCTCACAAAGACAAGATTTTAGTTGAAACACCTGATATAAAGCTATGACTTGAACTTGCACCAGATAGCAATACTCAAAATATACTCAAAATACTCACAAGAATACGCTCGATAATATAGAGAGAGAAAACTTCAGTTTCTGGTGTGATTTTCAATTCTAACCTAAGCACCCTATTTATAGGAAAATGCTTAGAACACCAAAGTAGAAAATTTAATATAATATTAATATATATAAAATTTTTCCTACGCACACTCTTATAAACTAAAATCAGCTCATTTCAACAACCAACCAAGCCCACCAAACATATCAAAAATGTTTTTCTAATTTAAATTATTTTAAACTTCCAAAAATCAATTATTTCGGAGCTTCGGAACTTCAATAATTCATAATAAAGAGCCCTTTTATCAAAAAAATTCGAATCTCACGTGTTTTTATAGAAAATCCAATTCTCTACAACTTTGCAGAAGAAAGTTTTTCCAAATTCCAAACAAAAATTGACCGAAATCCACAAACGGACGATTTTATAGGTTATAATCAAATTTCAGTCAAGAAATGGGGTCCACCGACACATAAAACATGCTTTAAATATTTTTGGTAACAAAAATACTCCTCCTCCACATATACTCATATATCCCACATTTATCGTAAAAATATCATCATTATTATATTATTAAAATATAATAATATATTTAAATGAATTATTTTATCGAAAAAGATAAAATTTCAATTTTCAACAATTGTCACATTAAAAATCTTCTCCATCTATATCCACATAAAATTAATATTTTCCTCATCATATGAATCAATAATTAATTACTCACAAATAATATTACAGAATCACAATATTGACAACCAGGCGCCTTCAAGAAAGAGGGGCTTTCCAATAATAATTTCTCCTTATCAAGGCGCAATTAGGTGTCCAAACCTCTCCTTAGATGTAACTTTCTAGACATTGCCAATAATGTTATCTAATAATATTATTCAGATAATATGAATTATTGCTTCGATAATAAAAAATACTGTGTAATGACAATTATTAAAACAACAACAATATAAAATATCAACGCAACAATTACTAAATCAATAAAATACTGAACAGTAATTATTGTAACCATTATTGAGTAGTGCCTTCTTACGTAAGAATCAATAATTGGTGCAATACCGTGCTATCGTGTTTTAACCAATTTAGTATTTTAACAAAGATAATCGGTAATAACTACTGCCGCTATTTTTAAACAACTTATATTTGTCGCTTTCTTCATCCAATCGCTTCCGCATGGGGCCCATTAAAGATCAAAACGCATTGCATTCGTCACGAATATTCCACGACCAAACGAATATTTCCCGACAACAATGAATATTTTATAACCACTTGCTTATTTTAAAATATTTGCGTATTTTACCCATAACTATCCACATTAATCAAATCAACCCTTACTATTTCAAAATAATAAATAGAGAAAATTAAATTTCATTAATAATAAGTTGGGGTCTTACACTAATCCTTATGCTTCAAACTTTGTAATTTGTGAGCACTAATTTTGCACCAAACCTAGGAAACATCATTTTTCTATAATTTACCTCTCCAAAATGCTATCAATATGACGACCTTTGTGACGTGCTTCAACTCACAAACTTCTTTTTCAAATTTCTTCTCAACTAGCACCTTTGCTAGGTTGAAGTCTGGAGCTCTAACGCGCACACTTTGCACTCTCCCAACGGAACACTTCGATGACAACACGTCACCTCTCTTGGGTCGTCTACCTTTACTTCACTTTAGTTTATCCTTTTCTAAACCTTCGAATTAACCTTAGCTTTGATACCACTTGTTCGAATTAACCTTAGCTTTGATAAATTATAGAAGAAGTGAAATATAACTTTGAAGAACACTTAAGAATACTTTCATTTCACTTGCTTCAAATGAACTAAGTACATGACAAATTATAGGACTCATAGGATAATTCTAGAGTTACCATAATAATTACTAGATGACTAAATTTATGTACACGAACCTAACCATTACATGTTCCAAGACATTTTAAATACATTCATGTACATACATGTATCATGTATTTAGACATTACACTTAATTAATTCATGAACATTCTAGAATTAATTTGGTTTAGTTAATAGGCACGAATTATATAGTAATACTACCTTTTTATGTTCTTTATAATAATTATCTTGCATGGTTTTGTTTCTCATGGATTCGAACATTCCAAATCAAACCGTTATATATATATATATATATATATATATATATATATATATATATATATATATATATATATGAGATGATCCATAGCAAGTATTTGCTATGGATGAGAATTGGGCAAATAGCATCATAACCGTTCATCCCATTAATTAAGGGGGCAGATTAAAAAATGGAACTCCCCGTCCGCCAGTTCGTCTAGCGGACGTCAATTAGAAAAATTTCAACCGAATTTGCCCTCATCCCATACGCTACTTGAAGTAGCGGATATATCTTTTCTCTTTCTTCAGATACGTGATTTTAACTTTTGAATATTTGATATCGATTATAACATCAGATTCAGAGATTACATCCGCTCTTTACAAAATCGATTATAAAACTACTTCACATAATCGATTATAAAACTTCTGAGATATTGGAAATTCAGAGATTTGGGATGACTTCATAGATTTAGATTTTGGATACGAAATCGATTATAACTTCAGAGATTTGGGATGAAATTGGCTTCAGATATTTTGAATGAGAAATTGCAGATAGCGAAAGATCTGTAATTCTGAATAACTTCAGATCTTTCTGATAGATCTCGAATTGTATGCCTTGCCTCCCAAATATACACAGATCTCGCAAGGAATACGTTTTTAATCTACAGATCTCGAATATGAAGCTTCACAAATATTATGCTAGCAAATATTAAACCAAATATTATAGATCTTCATCCGGAGGAAAAAATTTCTCACGTTAAATACGAGTTCAGTGATAAATGCATAAAATTGGTGCAGAGAATACAGAACAATTTAGAAAATAATTCAGTTTTCAAAATCGTCCTGGTAAGTTTTTAATTATGGCTGAAGATATGTTTAATTCAAGCTCATCAAATTCTTCTTATGATAATATTGACGTGGATACTATTAGTGTTCATA